>OX457126.1:13245171-13491220 GCA_949752895.1 Dendrolimus pini
GTTGGATCCAATTGTGAATCTAAGCCATCCGGGGACCCACTCGAACACACACAAAAAATATCATAAAGATCGGTCCGGGGTTTAAAAGGAGTTTAGTGACATACACACTAACATTAAAATATTATAATTGAGGTCAATAATAAAGATAAAAACTATCCTATCTTTCAAGTTGGATCAAACTGCACACGGTGTGCAAATTTGATTAAAATCGGTTAAGTAGTTTAGGAGTCCATCGCAGACAAACGTGACACTTAATATATATATATATATATATATATATATATATATATATATATATATATATTATATATATATATTAAGATTATTATTATTTTCTCCTTGACAGCATCGATTTTAGAGATTATTTTTAAACTTAAAATGCCTGGGTTTGATTACTGGTCTATAAAATAGGATATTATATTTCGTCAAACATTTTTTATTGCTATAGTAAAGCAGACAGCACACTTGTATGGAAAATGGTAGATGTAGCCTATGGCCAATTACTTCCAACACTAAAGGTACTACCAATAAGATGTTCTTGAAAAGGATATTGGACCCTGACCACTGAACTTGATAGAAGATATTTAGAAGCCAATATTATAAGTTGCCATGGGAAGTAATATCCTTGTAAGTATCTTTTGTTCTGTATCCTTGGCATATTATTAATGGGTACAGCAGAAGAAATAAATTTGACTAAATATAGTAATACACCATGCAAGTTTCATTTTTTTTCAATGTCTTAGATATAAATAGATTTTTATTAAATATATTTTAGAGACCATTAAAACTCTAATGGTCTTGTTTATAGGGAGTTGGAGTAAGTTTGGACTGAACTCTTCTTTATGGCTCTTAAAGAAGCATTCAAACTTACTCCAGCTCTCTATGAATAAGACTGTAAGAGTTTATATAGGCGAACTCTCCACCTAACTTAAATAATGATTAATTGTAACTATTGATCAAACATCAAATGTGTCAGGAAAGTTACGGTAAGGTGTTCATACTCTGAGTGTATTTGTCAAACTTTGCAGTCTTGAAATAGCCACACTGAGTTTTTGAGTGTGCCTGAAATGATATGTCGCAGTTGCAGTCATAAAATTCCTTGATTCCCATATTTTACTTTCTATTTCATTGAACTGATCTGGAGTTAATAAGCTGTTATCAGATGTGTATTCTCGGCATTTTCTAAAGCTTCTAATTGTCATCCAGAGTCTGTGCTGCCAATTCAAAACACCTGGTAAAGCTGAAATGAAAGTAAAATAATTTTATTAATACCAGCTGCATATATATGTTGGAAAATTTGTTTATAAAAAATGCTCAACCCCTTTCAAGTAAAAATATTTATAATCTCCAGAATTTGGATTTACAAATAAAATTATTCTTTACCTTGAACTTGCTGAAATTCGTGATCATAAAATTAAAATGCAAAATTACAAAAAAGAAATCATTTTACACTAACTTGCATCAGACCACCGTCTAGCAGTAGCTGGAGGTACATCGGCAAGTATTAAAAGTCTAGTAGCATCACAACCATATGTAGAAAGCAATCTCTCTGGGTTTTCTCCATTGTATTTGGATTTACTCATTTTTTCCCATTGAACCACCAAAGTTTCTCCTGTTTCTTTCTCCTTATATACTTTTCCTACTTTTTCAACATTTTCAGGTAGTATGTATTTGCCTGAAGATTTTAATTTATATGACTGTCCCATGATCATTCCTTGGACCAATAGCTTTTTAAAAGGTTCTTCAGTTGGTGTCCATCCAAGTGAATTCAAAAAGTAGCTCATAAAACGTGCATAATATAGATGAAGCACAGCATGCTCTTTGCCTCCTATATAAATATCAACAGGTGCAAGACCAATTAGGTTGTCTTTGTTAAAAGGCATTTTCTCATTGTGGGGATCCAAAAATCTGTAATAATACCATGAAGAATCAACAAAAGTATCCATTGTATCTGTTTCCCTTTTTGCATTTAATTGGCATTTGGGGCATTTACAGTTAACCCAAGTTTCAATAGATGCTAATGTTTGAATTCCACCACACACAGATGTATCTATTTTAGGTAATTCAACTGGTAGTTGATCATATGGGACAGGGACGGAACCACAGTTTGGACAGTGAATTATAGGTATAGGTGTACCCCAATACCTCTGTCTTGATATTAACCAATCTTTGAGAGTTGAACTTACAAAAAATCCACCACATTTTTCATCAGTGGCTTTTGCGATTGCTTTATGGTTCTCATTTTCTACATTAATTCTATCATTAGCTCTTTTTATGGGAATGTTCAACATTCTAGCTAAATTTTCATCTTCTTCATTAAATTTAGTGCAACCTATGTACACTTGTTTTCCTTCAGGATATTGGATGGCATCAGAAACATAAACAGGAATTTTAACTTTGCTGACTGGATTATAACATACAATTGTATTCTCCATATTGGAAACTACTTCTTGTGCAAGAACATGGGTGGAACTAATCAAAACAAAATCTCCATGCACTAATTTATAAGGATCTGCTGTCCAAACATCAAATGGTTTTATATCATTATTTATATTAATTTTAAATTCAACTAAAATCCCATTACATTTACCTATCCAATGCTTTTGTAAGTTTATTATATCTTTCCAATTTTCCAAATTTCTACTGTTTAGCCCATCATACAATTTTTTAGCATATTTTGTAGTTCTTAGAAACCACTGTGTCAGGTATTTCTTTTCAACTTTTGCACCTGATCTCCAAGAACATCCGAGTTCATCCACTTGTTCATCTGCTAACACAGTTTTATCAATTGGGTCCCAGTTGACTTGTGCCTAAAAATATAGGGACTCCATAATAATATAAGAAATGCTAAAACATCTAAAAAATTTCTTTTTAACCATTATTACCAACCTTACTTTGATATGCCAAACCATTTTCAAATAATTTCAAAAATATGTATTGTGTCCATTTGTAATATTCAGGATCACATGTTGACAATTCTCTATTCCAATCAAAATTGAAACCAAGTTGCAAAAGTTGTCTCTTCATTGAGGAGATGTTGGTTTTTGTCCATTCAAATGGTGGAATATTGTGTTCAATGGCAGCATTCTCAGCAGGTAGGCCAAACGCATCCCATCCAATTGGATGTAAAGTATTATACCCACTGAGTTTATGAAATCTTGCAATAGCATCAGATATAGAGTATACCCGCACATGGCCCATGTGTAAATTCCCAGAGGGATAAGGAAACATTGGCAGTACATACAAGGATTCTAAATTAGCTTTATTTTTATATGACATAGATACTTCAGGTTGCCAGTGCTTCTCAACTTTTAATTTAATTTCAGTGTTTATATCTGTTTCCTGCAATGTTAATAAATAATTAAGTGATATCAAATAATAAAACAAAGAAGTTATATTGCTTATTATTTAATTCAGTAATTTAAATACTGAGCAAAAGGTGTTACAAATATCCTTAGACAATTTTAACCCTTTCCAAGAGTATGGCTATCTGCCTGTCTGCTGAACTTATGCAATTGCAAAATAGTATTAACTTTCCAATCTAAATTTATTTGGGCCGCAATTTGACTGAGTGGTATGAGATTAAGGCTAATTTGACTTTAGGAGTATATCAACACCTTTTATATAGGCACTAGACCTGTTATTTGGGTCAGAAAACAAGTTTTTAGGGTTCACCAACGAGGTTTACAATAGTCAACAAACAAACTTACTATTAATTTAAAATAGTCAGATATATGCAAGATATCTTCCTCAAGCAATGATACATTAACTGGACTAGTAATAGATTTATGAATTCTCATATTGTTGGCAAATAATTGATATTTCAAATGATGTATGACGGTATTGATGCTATTGATATAATAATAATCTCAGGATGAGAAATTTATTCTCTACTTATATGATAGATAGATAATACTCTATTGTACACCATTATAGAAAACTTATGAACTAGTATTATTCTAATTGTGTACGAGGGTGGTCTTATAACTAAAAAGTGATCTCTTTTAGACAATCCATAGCATTGTTGTATGATTATTTACATTTTAATAATAAATATACAACTATATATATATATATATATATATATATATATATATGTATGTGTGTTTGTGTGTGTGCGTGTATATATATATATATATATATATATATATATATATATAATTTAAGTTATATATATTCCCTTTCTGCAACCCTGAGATCTTGATATATTTATTTCTGGTAAACCTAACTTCGCTACTTAAAATTCGTGCATCAATGATCTATACAATTACCAAACATAATTAACATACAGCACTGTAATCCAAATTACATATCATTATATTGTAGATAGTATTTCTGGGCCATGTTCTTAAATGTTGATACAGGTTTTGCTTGTATGACAGCAACAAACAATGTATTCCAATATTGGACGGCCTGATTATAGTATTAACAACAAATAAGAATAAAAGTACATACAATACATACATTACAAAACTGTTAAAACCAACTTACCCATAAATTAAGACAGGACTTGTTTCTTTGTACTGATAGATCTTTACAATGTCTCTTTATTATCTGAACGCGATTCTTCATAATGTTAATTACAAAATACATTTTATAAAATTAAAAGGTTCCTATTGAAATTTGAAAATGTGACATTTATTTAGGTTTACGGTACCCGTATATATAAAGTACTCTGTGGTTTACGGCTTGGCAGCTAGGCCTTTAAGCCAGTGAAAATGTGACACATCGTACACAGAATACATGTACTCTAACGAGTAATAAGTAAAAATCTGGGCTGCCGTACCATACGTAGTATCCATAGTAGTTTGTGGCCGTACCTCAGTCTGAATTGCCGTATTTTAAGGGCAAATATTAATTTGCCGTATTTAAATATTTAAGCTTGTTTATCGCGTTTATCGTTAATAAAGTACATTAATTACTGCTTGAAAAGTAATTAATAAAGCATACAAACTTACTGTAACTCAATCAGCATTACTCATAAACAAATAATAATTAACGTTACAACTCGAACTCTAGTTGATGAACAATAGTTGTAGGATAGTTTTTGAGTACAGTCTGTCTATTAAATCGTGAAAATAAATGATGGCGCTGCTGTCGAACATGTAGCAACTCTTTATAGTGTGACAAAACGATTTTGATACTAATAGTTCATTTAAGTAATATAATATGTATGAGTTAATAATAATATTAATTAATTACGGCCAGAAAGACCCGTCGTTATCAAGGTTAAGCAACGCTTGCCGTGGTTGGTCTGGGATGGGTGGCCTTAACATCTTAAGTTTCCTCCGTGCTTCGGAGAGCACGTTAAGCCATCGGTCCCGGTTATCATCTGGAACATCTTTGACAATCGTTACGACCCGTAACGATTGTCAAAGTAACTTACCCGTAACATACGGGTAGTCAGAGTCCCAGTAGCCAAAAATCTCTGTCGTTTGGTCTAACCATTGAACATCGTATAGCCTCGTTCTGGGTTGTGGAGGTCAGAAGGCAGTCGCTTCGTGTAAGATACTGATGTTTGGCCGAATCTGGTTAGATTGAATGCCGACCCCAACGTAGTTGGGACAAAGGCTAGGGAGTCCGTCGAAGTAAAATGAGTAAATAAATAAGACATTAGTTATACATATACATGTTTTTTCACAGAACCAAAATAAAATTATTATAGTTAAAAAATAATTAATCACTCTCTTTCATCTAACTCATCATCAGATTCCAAATATTCAATATCAAGGAATATTTTATTGCCACTTTCATCATCATCAGCAGCGCTGTCATCACTACAGCAGCTGCTATCATCATTGTTGCTATCATCGCCTATGCGAATAATCGGGTGTGGGTTACATATATGTCCCCGTAATCATAAGTAATGAGGGGTCCCCCCCTCATTACTTATGATGGGGGAGGGGGAGGATGAAAACTTACCCCTTCTGCAACTCCCATGTGGCGGAAATGTATAGTTCCTGAGTTATTAATGTTTTTGTCAAACGAACCTCACTTCTGTTTTTCACTTATATATAAGATAAATAGTGAATGGTTATCGGCACGCTCGCTCGGCTCGTGCGCTTTCGTCTACACAAAACCTAACCTAAGCGACTGTTTAAAACTCCACATATTTAAATTTTCAGATACATATAGTCTCCTATTTACATAAATCCCGTCCTCTTCAAAATGTACCCGGCACAAAAAAACGTCTCGGCGACAAAATTATCAGATCATTGTCGTGAATTGTAAACTTCAATAATTAATTGAATATGTATTTTTTCTACTCAAAACCAATTTCAGATGTTATAAATAAGTCTTAAATATATTCCTAAACACATTTAACCATTAAAATCATCCGGGGATATATATGTAAACCCAACCCGAATAATCAATTCGTCTGTGTCTTGATACAGGCGTTGTCTTCACTCGTAGTACTCTTTTTCCAGCGTCTCGACGTGATGATAGCAGTTTTTCCATATCTCAGGTGTGATGCTGTTGAAGGCCTCTTCAGTAAGCTGCTTCACGTTACATGACCCAACATTTCGTGCTGCTGCTTTTTGTTTCAGGTTAGCCCAAATAAGCTCAATAGGGTTTAAATCACAGTGATACGGCGGAAGCCGTACCACTGTGTGATCATATTCTCCTAAAAGTTCATCAATGGCATGGGCTAGGTTCTATTATTATAACTTCAAGACTACAATCAAAGTCCAGGTCAGTTCTGGCGAACACCTGCAATTTTCTGAGCGTCAGTACCTGAAATATCAAAAGGTTCCATTGATTGTGCATCTCACGGTACCATTCAATAAATTTGGTATGCTAAATGTTGCCTTTTTAGACATACACACAAAAACATGCAACTAAAGACAAAAAATATTATCTCTTTTTGCACTGTGTAATAAATATTAAAATCATCCATTTCTTTCTTTGGCCGGCCTTTTCTGTGTCTCCCGGGAGTTTCAAAATTTTCCATCATTTCTAAGACCTTCGTTGACTATCCGCTTAACGGTACTCACCGATTTTCCTGAAAAAAGAAGTAAAAATAGAATAAACAACATAAGTAGTAAAAAGGAATGTACATAAACGAATGGAATAATAACTTATTGACATGAAGCAATAATTTCAAATTCAGAGTTGGTAGAAAAACTGAATGGACTGAGTTGTATCATCCATATGTATCAAAAATTATGGTCGTACTTTAATTATCACCTACTTACAATGTCACTCTAACCTAAAAATCTGCAATGTAAACAATGCCTTTTTTCGCTCTCCAAACTGTAAATTCAGTAAATTTTAACTTCAGGCAGATTAAAAACAAACAATAACACGATTACATACCAGTTATAAATGCTGTTCACCCATAAATATCGTCCAAATCACACAAAATTCGTCCAGTTTCGTACTCCGCTAAGTATCGTTGGAAAACTTTGAAAATCACTTCCCGCGTTCCACTCCTATTTACTTTACTCATTTTTTCAACCTTTCTTCGTAGTTTTGTCTTAATTTATTGTAGTTTAACAGTAACAATAAATAATATAAAAGGAAAACTTTTCTGCAACTCAAACTCGATGACAGCATTGACAACAGATGTACTGATGTTTGGTGTTGCCAGACACATGATTATTTTTTGTTCCTCAAACATTAACGTAACGACTTAATAGACACACTGTAGTAGTTATGTGTTTTGTGAGAAATGTGAACTGTATAGTCAAACGTGGCCTTTTGAGTTGTCACAAGAACTCCGTTGAATGCCGTTGGTTATAGCCTGCAATACAACTGTGCTACTATACGAATATTTTATTTAACACATCAGAATTGGCTGTATGTACTAAGATTCCTTTGCCTGCCTTTGTGGCGAATAAATAAACAACAACATCAAACTTATGTCAATGTCATTAGTCATTTCAAATTGTCTGAATCTTTTGTGAAGTATGAAATTGTGATTGATTATTTATATTCTTCATTATTAACATTTCATCATTATTGTGGAATAAAGCTAGTGTCTTGGTATTAAATTCTAACATGGCAAAACCAAGGACGGAAGATGCGTCAGAAGATGCTAAAAAAATCGTAGATGATGCGAAGAACTTCATCGAAAAGGCAATTGCAGACATCGGGAAAACATCAGCGACAAAGCAACTTATTTTAGGAACTGCATCAGGATGGTGAGTTCAAATTCTTAGGATTGATGTTTTGTTTGAATTGCGTTCTTATATTTCTTTGTTATATAAAGATCGTTTCAGTAATAGGACCGTCAATTCCTTTTTGTGCATTTTTAAGATCATGTCCAAAATTAAATTTTGAGTCATATCTCAAGTTGTTTACTTTGTTGTTAAATATGATAGCAATGTAAACATTTTTTCTTCATTTATATTCTCTATAAAAAAATCTGATTGACAGACTGATCGCCATTGGTGCAAAATAATTAAACAGATGAACGAAAAAAATAATTTCTCAAGAACTACATGTCTCCTCGACATGGGGGTTACAGAAGGGACAAGTATTTGGGTGTGATTTACATATATGTCCCCGGAATCATAAGTAATGAGCGGGGGAGGGGGGAAGGAAAACTCACCCCTTCTGCAACTCCTATGGCGAGGAAATATATAGTTACTGAGTTATTAATGTTTTTGTCAATCTAACCTCACTTCTGTTTTTCACTAATATATAAGATAAATAGTGAATGGTTACAGTCGGTTCTGGCACGAGTGAATGGTTACGTTAGTCCGTGTTAGTCCGTGGGGGTGTCGGGAATGGGTGGACCCATACTGGGGGGAGTGAAGTTCCCCGGATCCGGGAAGAGCCCATCGATAACCGACCGGAGCACCTCGGGTTCGAGCGTTTCCGTGACCGTGGATGTGCAAGGCCGCAACTTGTTGCGGGCCCCACGGTACGGGCGCCCCCAAGGGTCCCGATCGAGCGTCTCGAGGAGCTCGGCCCGAGCCCGGGCTTTCGATCGCAATATTGCAATCGAAAGGGCCTTTCTGGCCTCCCTAAACTCGCCCACGAGTCCATTTTCCGCGACGAAGTCCGGAGGACGGCGCGCCCTGCAGCGTTTGAGACTGTGGCTGATGATGCGAACTGCCTTTCGCATCTCGCCCAGCTCCTCGGTCCACCAGTGGACCGATTGCTTGCACGGAGGCTGCCGCTTGGAGACGCGTGGCATCGCAGCGTCGCAAACCCTCGTCAGGGTTCTTAAACAAGTATTAAAACAACTGCGTATAACGAAACATATTATTTTCTTTCATTTGGTGTTTAATTTGAGAACAGTGACATCTACTGCAATACGTACCTACTAATAGAACACAAAAAATCTCTAAGAAAAAATAATTGTACTGACTGTTATGACACTGGTTGGAAGCTTGAAGGTGCTCTCCACTCTGAGTTGAATTCTATAGGATTCAACTCACACAATTTATTAATTAAAAAAAAGGTTGACTGCAGTTGTCATTTTAGTCCAGATAATAAAAAAATCAGAGTATAAGCAGTTTACAGAATCTTTAATTTCAAATCTGATTATACTGCTTATCTGTTGCTTAAACCAGATCTCACCATTGATAGATTACTACCACCTTTTATCCCTAAGAATAGTTTATAAGTAAGACAATACAATATTAACAAACTTTGTTGTACACTTACTTTCTGAGAGGAAAATTACTTTAGATGTAGGAGACCCATATACACCGAGTAGACTGGTTTGGAAAGGTTTGCCACAAGGATCTGTTTTGAGCCCCTTGCTATATAACATCTATACATATGACCTAGAGGGATCACTGGATAATACTGTCAGTATTCTACAATATGCGGATGACTTGGTACTTTATGCTATAGATAATAGTATTACCACTGCTGGACTACTCCTTTCATCTTCACTGATCTCACTTAAAGTATGGATGGATGATAACGGGTTAGATCT
This sequence comes from Dendrolimus pini, assembly GCA_949752895.1. Taxonomy (NCBI): domain Eukaryota; kingdom Metazoa; phylum Arthropoda; class Insecta; order Lepidoptera; family Lasiocampidae; genus Dendrolimus; species Dendrolimus pini. The sequence continues at coordinate 13,255,067 of OX457126.1, forward strand.
GTCACCTTCCAAAAGCACAGCCATTGTATTTACTAGATCTCGCGCTCACCCTCCTGTAAGTATAAATTACAACAATATACCCATACCAACTAAAAATCAAGTAAAGTTTTTAGGAACTATACTTGATACTAAGTTGACGGGCCTCCCTCATTGCGATTACGTAGCTGCAAAATGTGAACGGAATTTGAACATACTTCGATGTCTACGTGGTGTCTGGTGGGGTGCGCACCCGACTACAATGAGATGGGTTTACAATGCCGTTATTAGAAGTGTCTTGGATTTTGGTACATATTTCTTGGATCCAGGTAGTGTGGCTGGATTTAAGAAATTAGATTTAGTACAATCACGAGCTCTAAGAATTATTTCCGGAGCTATGAAGTCTAGTCCCATCAATGCCCTTCAAATTGAATGCTGCGATCCCCCTTTGCATTTAAGACGGCAGTATCTTTCTGACAGATTCGTCTTTCGTATCATAACGTTTTCTAACCATCCCCTTGTTTCTAAACTTCAACTTCTTTCCCATAAAATACCTTCCTCTAAGTATTGGTCTCGTAAACCTTCACCATGTTTAGTTCAAAGCTATCAGAAGTTTGAGACTATACGAGCACCTACACAATCATTTCATTTACTTCCTTTATTTAGTGGTTCATACGAATCTTTGCTTCTTACCCCCGATATTTGCTTTTCACTTGACATTAAAAGGTCTGACTCCAATGCCAACAACACTTTTAATTCTATAGTTAACAATAAATGGCAAAACTGGCATCATATTTATACCGATGCATCAAAGCATTCTATGGGATGTGTTGGTGTCGGTGTGTTCCATAAACAGTTTAATATAGTTCAAAAAATTAAATTTCCTCCTGAAACATCCGTCTTTACTGGAGAATGTTTTGGTCTTTTAAGAGCCATTGAGTATGTAATTACTTTCAAATTAAGCAGAACTGTTATATTCTCTGATGCTCTAAGTTCCTTACAGGCCTTGGCAAAATTTTCATTAAAATCAAACCCATATTTTCATGTCATATTTGAATGTAAGAGAAAGCTGTTACATTGCCAAATTAATAATTATTTAGTAACCTTTTGCTGGATACCTAGTCACTGCGGTATAAGTGGAAATGTCAGAGCTGATAGTTTGGCGAACGATGCTACTATGGATGGAGATCTTTATCCGTACAGGAATTTTGGCCATGATCTTGCTTCTTTGCCTAGCATATACCTCCATGATTCATGGAATATGTGCTGGAACGAGAGTGGTCGGATCAAGGGTCGTTTCCTGTATGGTTTGCAGTCGGTGGTTCCCAAGAAGCCCTGGTTCGCTAAACTCTCGTTTGGTAAAACTGCTACTTCCATTTTGATTCGCATGCGCCTTGGACATCTCTGTATTCCGGTGCATTTACATAGGCTTGGAATTGTCTCCAGTCCAGCTTGCGAATGCGGTGAAGATTATTGTGACCTGAACCATGTTTTCTTGTCCTGTCCTATCTATGATCACACTTCTCTTTACGACTCTTTAATTTCTCTTTCCGTTCCTCTTCCTACTTCTATGTCTTTATTACTTAAGGATTGTAAATTTGATGTATATAGTGTATTAAATTCATTTATTGTAAATAATCAAATTAAACTTTAATTTTAGTAGTTTGTACATATTTAGTAATTATTTTGACACGTTTTTTTCTAAATTTTCGATAAAATTTTATATTTTTTCGCGTTACGTTTCCCTCGTTTTATAAAACTAAATAGCAAAGCCCATAGAGTATATTGAATATATGGAGAGCAAAGTCATTTACACATGACTCTGGCTGAATGCACAAACCCTGCCAAGCCATTATTGGACAAAGAAGAAGAAGAAGACAATACAATAGTGTTTTGATTGTTTATTACTCTTTATTTATTGTATAGAATAGGTAATAATATGAAGCATCTTTTGTATAAATAATATAAAAGATATGCTTTATATTATTATCTATTTAAAATGTGTAATAGTAGCATGGGTCTATGCTACTACTGTCAAGACTTTCATTTAACTATGAATATTGCAGATTACACACTTATTGTTTATTATATTTTTATGTTTACAGGATAACTGGTTTCATTTCTATGAAAATAGGAAAGGTGGCTGCAGTTGGCTTGGGTGGAGGTGTAATATTGTTACATATTGCAAGTCAAAAAGGCTACATTGACATCAACTGGGACAAAATCAACAAGAAAGTTGACAAAATCACTGATAAGATTGAGAAAGAAGCAACAGGCCGGTCTCCTGATTGGTTTGAAAAAGTAAGCCCAAGAAAACTTATAGCAGATCTCACTTCTTGAAGGGGGTGGGATTAAATTTATACTTACATTCATATGTTTTAGGTTTTCGCATTATTAAGTAACAATGGAACTAAAATAACTGATTAGTAGTTAAAAATTTTAAGTTTTCTGCTAAAATTGACTGACTGATTTGCATTTCACATATTTGTTGCTTCACCACTCACATGTTGTCTGTACGAGAAAACAAAAAATATCAATAGTTAACATAAGAATATACCAATCCTAGCCCAAAATTAATTTGAAACAGATGAAAGGAATTTTTTAATAGAAAGATGATCAATATTTTTCATTAACATCATTAAAACACAATTATTTTGTTATTTTTTACTTTTTCGTTGAGTAAAAATTCTGGTTATGCTCAAAATAGCTCTATTAAACAAATAAGATAAACTTCATTACAAAATGGCATCCATGCATGAGTGTGGCATAAAATTCTTACAAACATCAATTTATTTTGTTGCAGGTAATGTTATTTGTGAAAAGTAATTCATATTATTCAGCAGGGTTTACTGGAGGATTCTTATTTGGTATTGCGTCATCTTAAGTTTCTAAATTATAATTGTGAGTTAATTCTAGCGACATAATTTATTTTGATAGTAAACTTCTGCCTATAATTATAGTTTAAGTTTTATAATGTAATGTTCTAGTGTTTAATATGCAATACAGCATAGCCAGGATTTTTTCAACAAAAATGTATAATATTTTTATTAAATTACCTTACATCAGATATTTACATCAACAACATGTCAATTCTAGATGTAACCCTGACAACTCTTACAATTTACATAACACAATTGTTTACTTGTGCCAGTCTATATATATATATTACTAATTTCATTATAATTGGTTTAAATGCAAATATCCACAAATCCACCACCCACACACAAAATAGGAACAAACTATGTTTGGTTGTGAAAACAGTCTATGAGAAGTACCCCACACTGGTTGGGCTGAATTCATAAAGCGTCATCTACTATATATTGGCTGTTGCTCTAAGTGTAATGGCTAATTACAGAATTTTTCTATCCCAGAACATGTTATAGTTTCCACAGTATGCTGGTTCTAAAATTACATTAATGAAATTGTACTCTTAAAAAAGAAAGACAAACAGCAACATAATTCAATAGAGATATACATGATAATTATTTCTTTCTCACTTGTTGAAGTGAAACTTCTGTGTAGACGAGGGGTATTAGGATTTTTTCTGTCACGAAAAAGAATTATGGCCGCGTGGAGGGCCATAGGCAGCATTATTTTATTTTATTTTATGGATATTTTATCGTTTGGGATCGAATGGATGAAGATGTCGTTTTACGGGCAGATTGTTAATGTACTTGTCGAAAGTGAAAAAACTGCGTATAAAGCTTCAAATTAAAATTTTGTTGCGATCCGTTTTTCCACTTGTCCATTGCGATTCATTTTTCTACTTGTCCGTTGAAGTTTCACTTCTACCTACTATGTATCCCAGCACACATTTCGATGTTTTTCAGACTAAACAATTATTAGCCCTGTGCTGTTCTTTTTCCCCAAAAAAATATTCTCACATAAATATTGTTATCTTTACTTCTATTATATTTTTTTTATCAGATTGTCACTTTTTTCAGGTTGAGCGATTTGTGGACCGAAAGTTAGATAAAGCAGAAGATTTGTTAAAGAAAAAGGAAAAGAAGGCAAAACACTGGTATAACAATTTTACAGGGGATGATGAGTATCGCGCCACTGAAACACACGTCTTCTTAGCCTCATTTGTCGCAGGGATGGCTGTAGGCCTGCTCTGTGGTTAATAAATAATAATATTATTCCTTAAACTACGTAGTAACTGTCTATGAATCTAAATCAGTATAATTATTGTATTAATAAATATTATTGTTCTATAAATTTTATTCTATTCTATTTAATTTAGCTTGTTTAACCATTAAATAATAGCATGTAAGTCATTAGATCTTGTGTAAATTAAATTGGTTTAACACATTCAAGTAGTATTATTTCTGAATCGGATAAATTCTAGATGGCATATTATGTTAAATCGTGGTTCCTTAATGGATAGAGCATCCGTCTCATGCTCAAAGGGCGCAACTTAGATCTTGGCCGGAACGCATGCACCACTTAGGCAGTTTTCTGACCTAATCTGCATATTGTTACAATTACCACGTACTAACAACTGTGAAGGAAAGTATCGTGATGCAACCTGCACATCTATAGTTAACCGATGTGTCAAACCTGCCAAGCTGCCTTTGACAAGCGTGGCGGGTATCTAACCAGTATAGGTTTGATACTCGCCCCGTATGATGGGAAGCCCGAGCCCAACAGTGGGACATTTATGAGCTGTTATTATATATTATGTTAATAGCGTACCAACATAACTACCCCTACCTTCCATAGTCATAGGAAACAAATTGGGTAAGTGATTGATAGAGCATAACAAGGAATCGTCTAGTGACGATTATAGAGTTCCACGGCCAAGTAGTCTTGGCCGTGGAACTATAAAAACATTCAATTGAATATACTTCATACCTCCCAAAGGTACTTAACGGAGATTGTTCAAAACAATTTTCAGGAAAAGTATTTTTAAAAGTTCAGAATTTATCGCACGTTTTCGGGCGAGAATTCGTATACTATTTTCGTAGGCGAGACTTTTTAGACAAACGCATTGTCATTTTTACAATCAACCAAAAAACAAAAACTCGCCTTCGAGTATGTCATACGATGATCGTAAGGTTGTTGTCACCAAGTTTTGTTTACACTACGACACAATTTGCATTGACAATAATTGACATATTTGCCCAAAGAGTACATTGAATATATAAAGATATTTGCCTATGATTTCTCGACTTGTCTAGACTAAAACTATTAGAAAGTAGAGATATAAATAAAAAACTTCATAAGACACAATGCAAAATTTATTCACAGATAACAGGTAATAATTATGGGAAGGATATAATATCTAGAAATAGATTTTTCAAATATGTAAAAATGTAATTGCGTCGCTATTTTTTGCAAATAAAGTTTCTTTCTTTCTTTCTTTCTAAATATTGTACCTGTTCTAATATTTTAACAATAATTTTGATATAATCATTATGTACGTTCTTAGTCAGATTATCTATTAAATAGTCTTATGATAATACTCAAATAGATCTTTCTGTGGCAGACTCTCCAAGAACAGCTTATAATTGGCAATGAAGTCTTTTTTCAGCATAAGTACAGCACGATTATATCGACTTTTTTTTAATGTAGATAAATTTTTCCAAGTTTCTGCATTGCTGTTGTCCTTTGTCATTGCTAATAATTCATAAAGTTCTTGACCAGACCTAAAATCATAGTTGTTAAATAATTTAATTTAACCATCAGATATACAATTAAAAACACCAAATCACAAAATAGTACTAAAAAAATGATAGTTTTCCTTATCTACATAATCTTCGGTCTGTATTCCACAAAAACGATTTCATTTGTGGGAATGAAAATTTCTTGGAATTTTCGTCCTTGTTGTGGAAAGTATGTATTATATATACCAAATTTTATGTAAACCAGACTACTATTTCTTTAGCCATGATGAAAAAGTGTCACATTTATATATCAATACTTAAGCTTTTCATGTAACTACACTTTGGTAAACTTGAAATAATCTGTGTTCCATGATAACTACCAATTTTTCTAAACATAAATCCGTTGTAAATCAGTTGAATTGGTCATGGTGAAGGAGAAACTCATTTCATATACATCCCATATATGTGGTCTAGGCGACCATTTATAAGCCAATAGATGGCGCTGTGCAATCATTGAGGTCACAAATGTTTCCCGAAACGTACAAAGAATATGTATAAATTTTCAACAATAACAGACGGGCCTAGATCTGCGAGGAACAACAATAGTCTCGCTGGAAGATCTTCCTTTAAGGACTAAACGTACGAGGAGCATTCCATCTCGCTCATCTATTTAACCTCTATGGCCAACTCCCTACAGTATAATCAGATTAGAATAATATAATTATACAAATGCATATAAAAGTCTAATTAGTTTTCAAATATTATTGTTATTTTAAATATATTAATTAAAGAGATAAGAATAATTAATATAGACACTATTTTCTTTATGGGGATATTACGAAAATATTTATTTTTGATAAATGAATCAAAACAAAGTTGAACAATAATATTCAAAGGGGCGTATGACAATTAAGTATATTTAATCCTCTTACTTTAGCATTGGTGGTTTTGGTTCAAGTAATGGTAGCCCAATGAGTTCCTGTTCTTGAGAACTCCAAGTACTTGTGTGCAAGTTATCAGGTATACCAAGTTGTTCTGTTGTATTAAGGTTTTGATATTCTGTCTCATCATTCCCTTCTGCTTTTCTGTTAAAAGAATGATTATCCCTATTAATATTATAAATCCGAAAAAGCATGAAAAGTATTTGTGTCTATTTTCGGTATTAAAACTACATAAAATATGTACAAAATTACAGTAAAACAGATCCAGTATTCCAGTAGTTTTCCGTGAAAGCTTAACAAATAGAGAGACCAAGTTATTATCACATTTTATAATGATGATAAATTTTTATATCTATAAACTTGATTGGTCTCCCATACAAACTTTCATCCTCTATTTCAACCCATTCTAGTTTTATTTATCTATCCTCCGGCTATTTATCTGTAAACTACATAAATGACCGAAATAACCAAAATGACACATTACATAAAAAACAAAACCTATCCAGTATTCTACTTTCTGGGATAACCTTTACATAAATCTATCTAATTATCCAGGATGAAAAGTATTCCTTGTCCACTCTGAATATTAAAATTACATATATACCAAGTTGCAGCCAAATCGGTCCAATAGTTTTTCTGAGAAAGAACAGCAGACATACAGACAGAGTTACTTTCGAATTTATAACAAAAATAACACTTTCCCTTGGTTTGGTATTTATAACTTTCCTTCATAGAAATTGATCCTTACAAACTAAACTATGATTTGATATAATAATAATACAGGTATGTTTATTTTTTGAAATTGTGTGATTTGATTGCACTTTAATTTTCGTCAAAATCGGCCTTAAGACTCCTTTGACTGGTTTTTGATATTTCATATAATTTGGGATTTGGCCCTGAAGGCCCAATTGAGAAATTCACATGTATATGCAATTTCGATACAGTGAGCGAACACAGAATACTTATCACGAAAATTGGAGTGTCTGGGATTAAATTAAGTAAATAAAATATCATGTGTTAATGTTTACTGTCCCCCCCCCCCTCCCCTCTCGCTTGGTACTGGGAATGCAGAAAGGGTAGATGTAATAATTCTAACTATAGTAGGGCCAACGAGAAGCGATACCAAATGTAAACAAAACCAATGCAAGGTCATTAGAAAATACAGGGGTGCGTAACTTTTTGAAAGTTGTATTATATATTTTAGTAGACAATTTATTTATTAATATGTTATTCTAAAAAGGTAACAATTAATATAAAGAAATTGAGTTGAAATGAGAATAATAATAATGTTTATGGAAATGAGGATAAAAGTGAAACATTTTTTTAAAGAAATCATTGTTTATTCAGTCTGACGCCGATTGTTCTGAGTCTGTAGAATCAGAATATGTAACATGTATAATAAATTTATCCATCACGTCATCTACAATAAAATCAAGTTTGAAAAACTTCTCTTCTTCTTTATGAACGTGCTCCACGCATTTCTTCCACCGATCAGGCGTGACTTTCGCCATACCCTCACTTAATAGTGCCTTTACTTTTGCAAATTGAAACGTAGTATTGTTTCTAGCTACGTGCCCCTTTACATCAGCCCAAATCAACTCAATTGGGTTTAATTCACAATGATAGGGAGGGAGTCTTAGTACTTCGACGCCATATTTCTTTGCCAATTCGTCTACGACATATAATTGATATTGGTTCTTCACCATTTTTACTCTATTTAATAATTGTATTTTTAGTTCCTTTTCATCGAAACTGATATTTTTGTTACGAAGCCACTGCTGAATGTTAGCCTTCAACCATGTTGAGCTGGGTGTTTTTTCCTGTCGCTTAGAGTGGTAAGGCGCGTTATCCATGACGACAACTGCATTCTCGCCTAACTTGGGCAATATCTTCTCAAACCAGTTTTCAAAATGTGCAGCATCCATTGATTCGTGATAATCACCGGTGCCTTTGGATTCAAACACCCAGCTACCGTCTTCCACAAAACCATCCTCGTTTCCAATGTGCACTACGATTAGTCGCCGGCCCTTTGAGGTAGGATTCTTCGCACCTGTACTAAGACCTTCTAAAAACGCTCGCCGTTTTGATTTTATTTCGGTATCAACCCAGGTTTTATTAACAGTGTGACCTGAAAATAACATACAGGATACAATAAAACATAGGCAATACTACAAATAATAATCTTACACAATCTTTCAGGCAGAAATACTTAGTTTTGATTATGCGTTAAATGATAATAACCCCCCCCCCCTCCCCTACTGAAGATAGAAACTCTGTGCGCTCAAGTGTATTTTTTTTTAAACTTAAAATTACTAACCTGCGTTCACCCATGTTTCATCCATATAAATAATACGCCGATTCTCCTCTCTGTACTTCTTTATTTTATGTAAATATTTTCGTCGCCACAATACAATATAATCTCTATCAATCAGTGCATTATTTCTTTGCCTCTTGATATACTTAAACTTTAAATGTTTTAATATTTTTTGGAAAGTAGTCCTTTTGAAATTTGGTAGTGTATCGTCTTCATTAATATCTGAAAGTACTTTTTCCACTGTAGGTAGTTCGCCTTTAATGAAGAAAGCATGTACTTTTTTGCGTATGGCTGATTTAGTAAAATCATCGATTTTGTCACTTAGCGTTGGTCTAAGTTTGGTGGTGACAGGAGGAGAAATTTCGCCGTGTTCTTTATAGTCCTTGAGGATTCTATATACTGATGCAACGCCGATACCTAAAATACTAGCTGTTTTCTGCGCCATCTCTTTTTTGTAGGGGTATTTATCCTTAGGCCCAGTTTCTTTAACATATTTATAGGTGTTAATAACCATATTTTTTTCATTTACCGTAAAACTAGTTACCTGAAATTGAAAATTAAATTAAAATTATATACTTTATTCACGTGCATTTTTAATAAATTAAAAAAGTTTTATTATTACAGTTGTTGTTTTTTAAATAACTTTAAAGTATACTGTATTTAATATCTATCAGCTAAAATCCAAATATCAATGCAATGGTAAAATATTTCCTGTACATACCTTTGGGCGTTTCTTTTCTGGAGAACTAAAATCTGTTGATTTATCTCTCGAAGTACTTGGTTGTGGCTCCATCATTAACCACTCTTAATAACAACAAACAATATTCAACAACAACAATCTAACAATAATTAAATAAACAACGAAAAATAACAAAACTTCTACAAATAACAAGAATCACCACGAGCGCGTTCCGAAACGGAATGAACTAAAAACAGTAACTCTTACTATAAAATGGCGCCCGAATGTTGGCGAACCCGTCTTGACCTTACGACAAAGACAGACAAATTACGACAAATACACGAGATGGAAAGAGATAGATAATAGATTGTCATCTCCATAGTAGTTTTTAGGTGAATGACCTTTTGTATCTGGTCTCTTTGGCCCTAGTATACCTTATATTTATTAACTGTACATAAAGCGCGGACTTTTAGCATCTTCGTCAAACCCTTTTGGGTTTTAAGATGTATATATGGAAGAATTATGTATGTTTTGTTTGTATAAATTTAAAAAAAATGTTATCAGAAAATGGCATAGTTTCTAGATAGTGCCTATCAGCCTAATAACTAATTACAGATTTTTGAGACTTCCAGACACTATTTTAGCTTTTACCCTTTTGGGCATAATAGTATTTTTACACCTTGTACCTTTTAGACTTTACTTACATACTTTACGGATTTTTGTTTAAATACCCTAAAAGTGAAAAAAAATTATGAGTTTATCTCCTTTTAGTGTCATCAAGTTTCAAAACACAATGATTCTAAAGAACTTTCACTTCAATATATACTTATGTTATTATTTTTTTATCATCTACCTGAATTATACTTACATCGTCTTATTTAAACATTCTTGTGAGTTTGTATTATTATGTAATTGTTCAACTGTGACATCATTGTCTATACTTTTATTGTCTTCAATATGATTCATGACTTCTGTTTGTTTAACTTGTTCAGTATAAATAATTTCATTAGCACTTATCACATCTTTACCAGGTACACTAAAACAACAACCATTATTCAACTTACTCAGTTTTAGCTATTTGGGTCGAGAACTCTTTACATCTCTTAAAATTACCAAACATTTATCTATACCCTGAGAAGCACCACTATCAAATGAAATTCAAACTATGATTTGTAAAATGGGGTTTAATACTCATATATGTACATTTAAAGTTCAAGTATTAGGGTGCTGTCATTGGTTAAGTCCAGAATATAAAACATTGGGAAGATAATTACACATTTAAATTACTTATGTGAGAAGTTCACTTATCTGTCTTGGATGAGAGTGGCAGATATACTGTCTATTTCCTAACATGGTATTAATGGATCCCGTAGCGGGATATCTATAGGCTCATATTTAAGCTATAGCTCATTCTATTGGTGGTAAAAACTTCAAGAATACATACAAACCTCATGGTTATTTTCTTCATAAAAGGCTCTGCTTTATCAATGCACTCAACTATTCTTTCTTTCCATCTCATTTGATATTCTTTATACTTGTTATAAAACTGAATTTGTTCTGCTTTACTTAGAGAATACCAAGATTTTTTAGCTTCCATTATTTTTCTATGCTGTAAATAATTATATATTATTATTATATTATACAAAGTCTTCCTAGTCTCTTTTAGTAACATGTTAAAATTTTACATTCAATAAATATATGACTTAACTAGAGTTTACCCCGTGGCTGTGCCACAGGTCAAACTCTAGTTCGTACCTCTTGTTTAAAGAGCAGGTGTTAATACAATTTACATTGTATTACATTTTTATGTACCTTTTGCCCTAAGAAGATTCACTTCATTTTATATCGCAAACTATACCATCTCATGGTAAACTATCCCATGTCCAAGGGTAACAAACATATCAAGTTACTATCCTATTTTTTATAGATGATTTTTGATAACTCTTGAGTATCCCACACAAACTTTAATTTCAACCCATTCTAGTTGTGTTGACTATCTATTTGTAAACTACATAAACTACACAAATGACCGCACTGTCCATAATGACCAAAATGTCCAAAACATCCAAAATGACCAACTCTCCATAATGACCAAAATATCAAAAATGACCAACTGTCCATAATGTCCAAAATTACCAAAATCTCCAATATATATAATATAATGAATTTCAGCCAAATCAGTCCAATAGTTTTTCCATAAAAGCATAACAAACAGGGAGACAAATATATTTTTATCCCAGAAACTATCTCATTTTTCGAGATAAAAAAAGTTTTCTATGTTTATCCTCAGCATCGAATATACATATACTGAGTTTCAGCCAAATCTAATAAGTACCTTAAACTTTTTTTCTTTTATTTCCTTACAATATAGTTTTATGTATAATTTCATGACATCCCATGGTGGTTTTTCGAAATGGTTGTTGTTAACATGTACACCGTCAGTTTCCATGACTTTTCAACTCTGTCTCAGTAGGTATTTACGAGTGTGGTATGTCTCTATATATTCAATGTACTCTTTGGTGCACAGAACACATTTACCTTTACGGGTACCCTTTGGTGGTATGCACAGAGTACTTTATATATACTGGTATAGAGTCAACAGTCATAATCTCTGTCTACGGTCATAATCACAGAGTACATTGAATATATGGTCATAATGTATATACTAACGCACTCTATCGGTATCAGTGTTGCCAGATGGGGGATCCCCTGCAAATTCGGGGGTTTTTTTCGACGTTGGAGGGAAATTCGGGGGTAAAGATTGTTTGGGGGGACATTCGGGGGGGAAATTTTGTTGAGAGGAATTTTGGAGATTTTTTAAGTATCAGTAATTCATCTACAAACACAATTCTCCTCACCACAATTATTATATCTAAGTTATAATACAGTATTATTACTTAATCTTAGGATTATATTTTACTAGTGAATCATACTTCAATTCAATAGTTCATTTTAATAATTCAATTCATTCGTTCGTTCGTTCATTTACGTCATTTATTTATTATGCCGTCTCTACTCGTATACGTCGTATCCTATAGGCTATGTTCCGTTAGACACTCACAACGACCACAACAACCGCGATTTTTCCCTTTCCTTATATACTTTTTGCTAGCGTCACAATTGTAAGCTCAAGTAGAACGGTTATTCGACCCACCTATTGACACGGGTCGTCGTGAGCGTCATGTGAGCGAAAATGATGACGTCATTAGTGACGTTTTCGCTACGACGGTGGTTTTGCTTTTTAATTTCTCCTTTAAAATAAGTAAAAACTGTTTTGGGGGTTTTTTTTTCAAAAAGCATAAATTTGGGGGTTTTTGAAAAAAAATTGGGGATTAATTGACATGGTCATCTGGCAACACTGATCGGTATACGATATTATTCAACGGCAAAAACCGTCCAGGGGATCTAGTATTATTTTGATTTTTATATTAGACTTTTGGAAATTGCGGGAGTTAAAAATTTAACTCCTGCAATTCCCAAATGCCTTTCCAAAAAATGTTTATTTGTTAGTAAATAAAACAACAATTTAGCGGTAGCGTGATTTATTATGTTTCCTTTTATTAAAATATTCAAGGGCATACATTTTCATAACATCATTTGTATCCACATCTAATCTGGTGCCGTTACGATGTACTACGGATTTACTTACAAGTTTTACCGTATCTGGGCACACAACAACCTCTTTTAGAAGAAGCCATAATCCAAGTCATCAGAGAACAAATAGTTAGGCAAATCGGTGTTCAGGGTACATGCGTAAGTCCAACGTGATCACAGAACACTAGTAAACGTGATAAGCGAAGTCTTCGGAGTCCAGGAATCAAACAAAGTTATCGAAAAATAATCAAAACACAAACAAAGTACATACATTCACGAGTGTAACTCGTATCGATCGGAATTTTTTTTTGGTTTTGACATAATTGAAATAAGTTTTTGGTAAATTGACAATTCATCAAAAATCCAGTAATTAACGTTAAAAAGAGCTTTATAATTTGAAAAATGTGAGGAATAGAATTTACACACTTTAAAATATATTTATTAGCTGATATGGCTTGCAAAAACATGAAAACATCAAATATTTCTTAAACAAGTATTAAAACAACTGCGTATAACGAAACATATTATTTTCTTTCATTTGGTGTTCAATTTGAGAACAGTGACATCAACTGCAATACGTATCTACTAATAGAACGCAAAAAATTTCTAAGAAAAAATAATTGTACTGACTGTTATGACACTGGTGGTATGTATGATAAACCAACAAACAAAACAAAGGTAGTGTCGCATTCCAGTATATAAATGTACTATGTGGGAAAAGATAAAGTTCTTCTTTTTGGTTTAGGGCTTCAACCTTTGAGATAGAATCATAGAATTCTACCTATAAACACGCTATAACATGTCTAGAAGTAGAGAGAGGCTGAGAGAGCATTGCTAATATAGATGTGTAACTCAAGAGTGATTGATTTAAAGAGTGATTTCGTATTTTGAAAGATTATACATCTTTTAAATCTTGATTTTAAAAATACATCTTTAACTCAAAACGTTAAGATTGATTTTAATCATGGAACATGGAATGATGAAAACTAACAAATCAGATACTTGGATGTAATTTGAGACAGTAGATACAGGATATTGTGAATTGAAATGAGATAACATGCGCACTCTAAGAAATACAATGATGATACAGTAAATTACACTCTAGCGTTATTTTAAAGCTTAAAACCGGTCAACTGAATGAATTATGTCATTCGAAACCAAAGATTTAAAAGAGTGATTTAAATCTTTCAAGGGAAAAGATTTATAAATCACTGATCTCTTTGGTGATTTGGTTTGCGCATCGCTAATTGCTAACACCAAGAAGTAAATATGTGTCGTTCGCGAACGAACGAATCAAACGACCCGGGTCTCAAGACCCGCGCGAACGATAGGGTCACTTCGAAAAATATGAGTCGTTCACTAGATCAATTCGTTCAGATTCGTTTAACAAAACCTACGAATCAGAAGGAGAGAACCATACGAAAGTCATTCGGGTCATTTCAGGTTGCCGCGTCTCGGTTAGTCGTTCGTTGTCCCATGACGTACAATATTTGAATTGTTTTGATTTAAAATAATATAATAATTATTTAAAATAATTATCTTTTAACTTTTCTAGGAACTTTTATTAATACAAATTTCAACTTATTTGTGTTTTTTTTTCTATTACCCGCATATAATACACTGGCAGAAGCTATTAATATATGTATAAAACTATGGTTATATACATAAATACGACTCGTTTGGTTGTATGTACTTGGAAGGTACGCAACTAGCTCACGAACCCAGGAACCAAGCGGCTTGGTTCGTGAGCTAGTTTGCGTACTGAGACGACAATCGAGTGCCGAATCCTTTAGTAAACCAATCGTTCGATTGAACGGGTCGCACGATCCGGATCATTTTGTTAACAGGTCAGTATTGATCCGAATCTCTAAAATTAAACGAATGACACATATGTACCAAGAAGCTTCTTGGCTAACACTGACACCAGACTTAACAGACTAAACATAAACACTAGCGGTGTGCGGTTAAGAGATATACTACAAGTATCAATGTTGCGTGTTTTGGGGCCATCAGTTAAAAAATATTACCCTATTTTTTTTATGTAAGTCAAAAGTATAAATCTTTGATATGAAATTATGAATTGATATAATCGAAGGTTTAAATTTAAATGATCATTATCATTCAACATTCAATATCATTACGGCCTTGTCCGCACTGCGATATTTCATCGCACGTTTTTTTTCTCGTAATTCTGTAACACATTTCATATTATAGGAGTAGCCGCACTGGCGGTAAAAAAATCGTGCGGGAAAAAATCTGTGGCTTGATGCAAATTGAACGTGAAGCGGCGATTTATTTCCGCGCGAATATTTTGTACCGTATAAAGTAAGTAGGTATGGCTATGTTCGCACTGTGGAATAAAATTCGCGTGTTTCTCTCAGTCGTGCAACGTCGCTATTGAAAAGATGTCGCGCGCTTTTTGATATTTTATGTAGAAAAATCCTTTCATGGGTCTCAAAGCCGTAAGTGGGTGAATCCAATGTTCATGACATCGTGTGATACGTCTGTAGTAGCGTAGACTAGGATTCTCTGTCTACGTGTAGTAGTGTGTCTTGGAACAAGCCATAGAAAATATTCCACCTCTTGACATAAAAAAAACGGCTAACGGAACAGTTTGGGCGTTGTGAGCTACTGATGGAACGCCCTGTTCGTAGTTTGTCGTGTATCCATAATCCATAGTAGTATACTTACGTAGTATCCATTAGCGATGCGCAAACTAAATCACCAATGAGATCAGTGATTTATAAATCTTTTTCCTTGAAAGATTTAAATCACTCTTTTAAATCTTTGGTTTCGAATGACATAATTCATTCATTTGACCGGTTTTAAGCTTTAAAATTACGCCAGAGTCTAATTTACTGTGTATCATCATTGTATTTCTTAGGGTGCGCATGTTATCTCATTTCAATACGGTAGTTGACAATTTTTGAGAAACAGGTTTATTTTGAGCCTTATGGTCTATTTTAGCCAAAATATTAATATTTCAGCAAAAAAACAACATTAACATATTTAATTTAGTAATTTTATAAATATTTTGACATTTCGTCACAAAAACGTGTCAAGCTGTCATGGCGTCTCGCACGACGTCACAGTGTGCAAAACAAACATCTGTTTCATTTAAGTGTTATCTGAGAAGTCATTGATAACTTCTTGTGTTTTGCACGCTATGACGTCACGCGCTCTGATCGGCATTTATTGTCACGTGGCTAATGGCTGCAATATAACAATTTTATTTCTCAAAAATATCAATTAATATTTAAGTTAAAACAATTTATTTTTGTCATATTTAGATCGTAATCTACGATATATATTAAATCAGCCTATATTTGTCATACTGTCATGTACCGTATTCACAATATCCTGTATCTACAAGTCTCAAACTACATACCAATACCAAGTATCTGATTTGTTAGTTTTCATCATTCCATGTGACTAAAATCAATCTTAATGTAGTGAGTTAAAGATTTATTTTTAAAATCAAAGATTTAGAGTGATTTCGAATTTTGAAAGATTATACATCTTTTAAATCAATCACTCCTGAGTTACACATCTCTAGTATCCATATTAGTTTGTGATAGTAGTTCTGGCTTAAAGGCCTAGTTGCCACGCCATAAAAAAAAAAATGATAGTAGTATGTGCCTTTGTGGTGTATACTGTATTATCCATACTCCATAGTATAGTATAGTTTGTGATAGTTAAATACACAGAGTACTTTATATATACGGGTAGTTAATTAAATAGTAGTGGTGTCACAGAACACAAGTACTCTGGAGTGGTGTATACAAATGATACAAAGAGTTGTATATACTTACAGCAAAATTTAATTACATTTTACATTTACAATCACACAATACAAGACAAATATTTGTTATCTAATTTATAAATATACCTAAATTCACATTTTGCAGCATATATTTGTCTTTATCGACATTAGTACCTACCACAGAACACAAGTACTCTCTAACGAGAGGTACCTACATTAATTGTATTTATTTTTAAAAGCGAAATTTTAGTCATAGAGTACTTTATATTTGAGTCTACTGCATAATGTCCAGTAAAAAGTAAGTGCTTATCGTTTCTTTGACATATTGGATACTGGTTTATTGGTAACAAATAAATTTTATTGAATTTAAGGGAGACCCAAAATCCAATCGGGAATTGCGTAGATTCATATTTTTTATTTTGATTTCAGATTTGGTTTAATTTTGCCTGAGAAACAAAAAAAATTAACATTTCAAGCAGCAAGGAATGTTTTTGGCAATGATTCAGACTCTGATGATGAAAAGAGAAAGAAGCCATTTTCTTTGAAGCCCAGTGATTTAACAAAAAGACAAGTAAGGATTTATCTTTACAAAAACAACATTTATTTGATATTTTGCTTTAGTATAAATACTAACCTAACCTAACCAAATTTACCATTCTAGTCACTTGTCGCAACTTGTGCCAGAATAGACTGTTCACCATATATTAATTCATAATAATAATTATTTAAAGGATGGTTACAAATCTATTGTGAAACTCGCTGATCGCGATTACATTTACTAAAACAAACTATATATTTTTTGACATAAGGGGTAAGTATTCCTCTCCACCCCTTACCTAAAATAAAGGTGCCCTATGTCTATACCCCACTCAAGGAAAATATTAGGATTTTACTTTAAGATATCCTACCTTCTAAAATTTATTAAATCTTAAACTTCCCTTGCTCAAATTTTCCAATAGGGTATTTAGAATTATAAACTGTAAATATTATAAAGTTATGATTTCCACATTAAAACTGCCCATAGACTTATGTGTGTTGTTATATTTGTCTCTATTTGTTATCCTTTTATGGAAAGAGTATAACAATTGATTTGGCTCAAACTCAGTACATATGTAATTTTAATACTGGGGGTGGCCAAGGGATACTTTTCATCCCGTGTAATGGGTTTGATTTTGGGATAGATAATTTAAAGGTTATCCCGAAAACTAGAAAAGGTTTTCTGATTTTGTCCACTTGGTCCCCTGGATCCACTGGGGCCAGTTGGCCCTTGGTTTAACTTGGTCCATCCGGTCCATGTTATCTATTTTGCCATTTATTTAGTTTACAGAAAGACGGGGGTTGGTATAGTATGTGATATAAAATGAAGTGAATCTTCCTGGGGGCAAATATATAAAAATTTAATATCATGTAACCAAGCATCTCCCATGAACCTAAGAGAAATTGGGGGTGGGATGGGGACAGGACAGAGATAGATATAAATATATACCAGTATACAAAAAGAGTAAGAAATATGTATGTGTTAAGAATTTGTGTATGAAGTTTCATTGTTCAACATCAAATAATAAACATACAGTAACTTAGAAAATCCCGAAATTGTCACGCTGCCGGCAATGACAGTCTCCAGAGTGTTATTACCCTTATACAAAAATTGAAGTAAGTATTCATTTCCTATTTATTTTGTAGGCTAAAGTGGCTCAAGAAAAAGCTTTAATTGAAGATCCCACTGTTTACCAATATGATGAGATTTATGATGAATTATCAAGTAAAAAAGAAAAAGATAAAGTTAAAACAAAGGAAGAAAAGAAGCCAAAGTACATACAAGATTTGATGAAATCAGCTAGCAAAAGAAAAATAGAGAATGAACGGCGAGTAGAGAGACAAGTAAGTACGGACTATAATAATAAACATTTCACACTTGGTGTTACAAACTATAGCATTCAGAAATAAATACGATATAATTTTACACCGTTGCTGGTTGCAACTGTTTAGCTAAAATATTAACTGCTTCCTCATATGTGAGTTCAGCCAGGCTTTTTGGGGCTGGCAAAATGTGATAGTAATTCATATGTTCTTACCAATATAGCAGTGATTAGGGTTGGGAATTTCAACTTATCTTCTATATTATTAAATAAAAAATACATGTCTTGTCTTTCAATGTACATAGACCAAAAAAAAAATGAGTAACCTTTTAAAATTCAAATTTTGAACTGAAACTTTGAAAGTATTTGGGTGATTTTTGAAATGTTTCAAAATATAAAAAAATTTTTGAGCTGTCCCAAAGGACAGCTCAAAAAATTTTATTCCCTCCAAAGAGGGAATTCTTAAAACATCAAACACTAACAGTTTTTCACTTGACAAAATAAAATGTCGGTTTTTTTGCGCCACCTTAATCAAAATAGTCCACAAAAGTAAATATCCATGGTTTAAAGCTGCTTCTCTGCATTTGGTACGTTTAGCAGACATTGGTCCTTCGGATTATCATCTATTTCATTTGATGGTGTCTGGCCTGGCTAATCAGACTTCCATTCTTACAAAGATACTAAAAATGGATTGATACTTGGATAGCCACAAGACATGTAGTTTTTGCGATACGGAAATACTGCCAGAAAGGTGGGAGAAAGTAGACTAGTGATGGGCATTTACTTGAATGGAATCTTTTTGTTCCTTTCTATAATATTATAAAATTCTAAACATGCCATGCAATTCAATGTACACGAATGATAGGAAATTTTATGTAGTGTGATATTTTTTGACCCGGTAATCCCGCGGGAATTTTCCCGAGAGCGGTTTGAAGTTATTCAGGGACATAAAAATTAGTTTATTCTTACACTGTATTCACTAAAACAATAGGTTACATTTTTTTCAAAAGCTGTTCCGGGAATCGCAACGGGAATTTCAAGTCGAAGCGTGGACGAAGTCGCGGGCATATCCTAGATTTAAATAAAGTTTATATTAAAAAAACAATTTATTCAAGATCTAATATAATTTGTTCTTTATAGATCCAGAAAGAGAGGGAGAATGAAGGGGATGAATTTAAAGATAAGGAAGTATTTGTTACTACAGCATATAAGAAAAAACTGGAAGAATTAAAGATAGAGGAGGAGAAAGAAAAAAGAGAAGAATATTTGGAATCTGTTGGAGATGTTACTAAACAAATGGATTTGGGTAAAATTCCTACTTCTATGTTTTAATGTGAACTGCATTATTATTATTAGACTAGCTTCTGCCCGCGACTTTGTTCGCGTGGCATAGTTTAATAAAATGTAAGTAAAAAATATTCCGCGATTTTGAAACATTCTTCATTGATGCTCCACTCCTATTGCTCTTAGCGTGATGGTTTATAACCTTCCTCGATAAATGGGCTATTTAATAATGAAAAAAAATTCAAATCAGACCAGTACTTCCCGAGATTATCGGGTTCAAACAAACAAACAAACTTATCAGCTTTATATATCGAGGGGTGAAAGGCTATTTGGTTTAAGCGACATCTCGGGTGATATTGAGTTATATACATATTCGGAATCAGCGAATTTTTCTCCGTCGAATGATGCCGGATTCATTAAAATCAGAGCATTTTTTTGGCGTTTGAAACAATACTATTTTTCTGTTGTTTCCAAAGTAGCAGTGTATTATACGACGAGGATTTTGCATATATTTTTTTCTAATATACTTGAACCATACAATTATATAAAGAACCGAGACATGAACCAATTACCCTTCCTCAGATAAATAATTCAATAAGAGTTAAAGCGTTTTTCCTATTTTAAATTTTTATTAAGGTGTAACTTGAATCAATTTGACTTCCACTAATTACACGGCGTGATGTTACTTAAACCATTTGTCCGTCACCCAAATACGACACGGAGCGTCGCTTAAGCTCTTTCAGCTGCATCTATTTACCACGCAGGGTGCTACTTAAACCAAATAGTCGTTTTGTTTCCACATATTTTGTTTAGTTGTTGAAACATTTTGTTGCTATTATTTTTTTAATTAGATGTCACTTAATACAGGCGATAAAATGAAGTGAAGAAATTTGAAACATTTTTTCAATTTTAACAAAAATTCGAGTCGGTCGTTCAATCATTAAATTTTAATATGATACATCTTATTCATGTCACATGATACCATATTTATTTAAATCGGCAACACTGCAATTCTAAAAATGTCCTACTGGATACTGATGTAGAGGATACAGTCGAAGAAAATGATAAATAAATACGTTATTTCCAACTGCGTTATGATTATTATCAAGCATTGACTGTGTTTTATAGTTACTACAAATTTTCTTTCTTGTTTTTTATTTTAAGCATATAGGGACATTCTTGCTAACCCACAAGAGGTTTTAGCGCGATGGAGTGAATATTTTAGAGAAATGTATGATAATATCTCGGATGCTGGCACCACGACTGAGTCTGTGACCGACTTCGAGGAGTCAGCATCCGATATCACTTTGGAAGAGATCGAATGGTCGATAAGAAGTCTGAAAAATGGAAAGGCAGCAGGAATCGATAGTGTGTCTGCTGAGATGATCAAATATGGTGGAACCTGCGTCCGGGACGCTTTCCTGTCCTTATGCAACTTGTGCTGGAGGACGGGAAAGGTTCCCAACGACTGGAGGCGCGCTGTCATCGTGCCCTTGTATAAAGGCAAGGGGTTACGTATGGAGTGCGCCAGCTACAGGGCCATCAGTTTGATCAGCACAGCATCTAAAGTGTATGCGAATATTATTGAAAGGAGAATGAGAGTGGTATCCGATGGATTACTGTGGGATGCACAAGGGGGCTTCAGAAATGGAAGGGGATGTATGGATCAAGTTTTCTCGCTCCGCAATATCGTGGAGAAGCAGCTGGCTATGGGCCGGAAGGTTTTCTGCGGTTTTGTGGATCTAGAGAAAGCATTTGACAGGGTTGTGCGGAAGGACCTCTGGGACATATTGCCCGGATATGGGATCAATGGCCAATTGCTGCGTGCTGTGCAGTCCACTTACGAGGACTGTATGGCATGCGTGCGGGTGGACGGCAGCCTGTCGCCCTGGTTTGACGTCAATATTGGCGTCCGGCAGGGCTGCGTGCTGTAGGCTTTGCTGTTCATCCTATATCTGGACAACTGTCTCCAGAGATTAAGATTGATGGATATTGGGGTGCGGATGGGTGATCTAGTTGTTAGCACTTTGCTTTATGCGGATGATGCCGTGCTTTTAGCCGAATCGCCATCAGAACTGCAAACACTAGTCACAATGATGAAAGATGACTGTCAGGCGAGAGGCTTACATTTGAATGCGAAGAAAACAAAGGCTATGGTGTTTGGTCGATGATGTTATGCTGGAACAAGTGAATGAGTTTGTATATCTTGGATGTGCTTTTAGCAGGGATGGAAGGTACACCGCTGACATAGAAAGAAGAGTAAATTTGGGGAATAGTGTGAATGGAGCGTTAGGTAAACTTCTAGGCGCTAAGAACCTCAGCCAGAAAGCCCAGCTTGCCATACACAACGCGGTGCTGGTACCTACGCTCACGTATGGAAGCGAGAGTTGGGTATGGAATAGAGAGCATGAAAGTAGAGTAAACGCGGTCGAGATGCGAGGACTGCGCAAAATCTGCGGAGTGACGCTCGCGGACCGCGTTCGTAATACCGAAGTAAGAAAGAGAGTTGGTCTGAAAGAGAGTGTCGGGGTGAAGGTAAGGAAAGGAATGCTCCGGTGGTTCGGGCATGTGAAAAGAATGTATGATGAAAGAATGACTAAACAGATATACAATGCAAAAGTGGATGGATGCAGAAGTCGCGGAAGACCACGACACACCTTCCATGATCAAATTGATCGTGTATTAGCAGAAGGTGATGTCAGGAGCCTTAAGAACAGACGAGCGTGCATGACAAGAGCTATGAATGTCAAAGAAGCAAGTGAGGTGTGTAAGAATAAGCCTGAATGGCGCTCTGTTGTTCGTGCCTACCCCGCAAGGGACCTGGCGTGAAGTTATGTATGTATGTATGTGTGTGATTTTTATTTTGTTTTTATTAGTTTGAAGTTTAACAATTATTGGTTGTGATTAATTATAGTTTTAGTAAGTTTTATGACAGCTAATCTTAAGTGATACTGAATAAATAATACCTAATTTTATTTGATGTTCCCACATCGAGACTGTTCTAATTAATTATTATTCTACATAAATACTTTTACTGATGTATGTATTCCTTTATTTATTCAATACTAGCGGCTCGGCGCGGTTTCCGTGGTTATATAGTGTCATGTTGTATAGCCTAAAACGATATATCCAGGTTGTTTTAAGAGCCTTTGATAGTATAAGACGTTAAAAAAATGTAATATCAAACGTTACATTTTCAGTACTATAAAGTCACATAAGTAAATTAGGCTTCCAGTCATTTTAATCTAAATCGGTAATTGAGATAAATAGCTTGCTACTATTATTTTTGGGCTACGTCACTTCATACTTTTTGGCTTACTCTGAAAATATACTGCAGTGTCGCTTAATTCTTTTTCCCTGTATTCAATTGTAGTTATGAAGTCACTTAAATCTTTTTTCCATACTCTGAAAAATAAGGGCTTAAGGCAAATTGTATAAAGCGACATTTATCTTTGTAATTAAAGATCCGTTTTATTTGGTATGAGCATCACCAACACGATGCTTTTAATTGAATTTAAATAAAGTTTACTCCATTCAAATAGCTGAAGAAGTTTTTTTGTTATGTTTTTTTTTCCAAAATTTTAAACTTTAGATGGCTCTCCTGTAAAGTTGCAAAAATGTCGCTTAAACCAAATAGCCTTTCACCCCTCGATATTATATAAGATAAAACTCTCTCACCGACACCACACCCTGTCAAAATCTCTCCGTTTTTATTATGTTATGTTGCAGAGAAATTACATTCAGTCTGTTATAAGCTGTTTAAGTAATTAAAGGTTTTTAAATATCCCATGGGAATTTTTTAATTTTTCGGGATCAAAAGTATCCTATATGTTTGTTGACCAGGGATATAAGATATCACCATACAACATTTCATGTAAATCGGTTCAGTCGTTTCGGAGATTAGCCGGTACAAACAGACAGACAAACAGAGAAACAATAAAATTGAAAAAAATCTAAATTAGTTTTATTTCACTTCTTACATCCCCCTGACTCGGTTTTTAGCATTTTTTAAAATTGTACAGAAATTTGAGCTCTACAATTTTATTATATGTATAGATTATTTATGACTTGTATTTTTCCTTTTCTAATATGTATGTTTGATGATTTAAGGTGGATTCTACCGACATATATATGAACAGAAGCTTGGAAAAGACAAAATTATTGAAAACAATAATCAAAATGCAGAAGGTACCGCAGAACAGGATTCTAATGATCCAAAGTCTAAACCAGATCTGTCAAAAGCAAGAAATTATAGGAAAAGGAAAACTTCTTCAGAACAGACACAACAACTATCAGAAGGAGAAATTGAGGATTCTGAAGATGAAATAAATCGTTTGAATCTCAATGATATTAAACAAAGTAAAAAGCCAAGAACTGACAAGGATAATATTGATGCAGACTCAGACTTTGCAATAGATGAATCCAGTGATGAAGATGACAATAAGAAGGAAGATTTGAATAATAAAGAAGAAAAGAGTCAACATTCTCTTGATAATTCTACAAAAGTTGAAAGAAGTCCTAAACAAGAAACTGAAACAGAGAAAAAAGTTCATTTGAAAGATTCAGAAAAGGAAGAAATGAAACCTAAAATAGATATTTGGGCTAAAAGAACTGTTGGTGTTGTGTTTGAAGAAGCCCTTAAAAGATATTATGAACGAAAAGCAGCTAGGAGTCAATGAATTATTTAGTAAAAATGCAATCTTTAGAATTCATCTTATTTATTGAGATATATATAATGATTAAACTACAACATAATGGGCCTTGCAGTGAACTGTAAAAGAAAAATGATAAATCATTATTTTGACAATATTAATTTAATATATAATCAAGTTGTGACCACCACTTTGCTCGTGTGGGATTCAGACTTTATATTCATATCTTCTGAACCCTGCATCATGTCGAAACAGGATATATATGAAGGTTTAAAATAAAATTGCCGTTTTAAACATTAATTTAGACTGAAACTAGAATACCTATTTTAGAGCATATTTAAGACACACTTACAGATTATAATTAAAAAAACCGTTATGATAATAAATTATCATCATAAAATTAGCGATATTTACTTTTTTTATATATATTTTGGAAGTCATAGATAGATACTTAAATTTATAAGTATTGAAAATAAATGTATGATCAGTAATCACAATAAAAAGAACGGCATATGTACCTATAAACTCTGAAACAGGATCGTTTTCGCCTTCTGCTCTCATTGTACCAGTTATCTCTTCATTTTCAACCATAGGCAGCACTAATTGTACAAATTCTGGAGTATAAGGTGGAGCAATTGCATCCAAAACCTAATAAAAGGTGAGGCATCCTTAAAATGTCTGGTTAAAAAAACAATTTTCCGATTAATAGAAATTATCTTTGAAACTTACTTCTGTGATGAAATATCTTATTAATGATATATCAGTGTCGCCTCGTTGCCAACATTGCTTTATGTATCGTAAAACTGGTACTACACAACCACGGCTTAGCAGGTTCACCATGCGATCAAGTAGCATTTTCTTGAGTTCCAACTTAAAAATACAATTTATATAAAATATAATTATTTCCTTTATTTTTATACAATTTCAAATGTAGACTAATATTATACTTACTATCTATAATATTATAAAATTCTAAACATGCCCTGTGTCTACATTGAAGCTATTAATAAAACTGGAATACACTATTAGACTTAAAATCTGCGCTACATTTTAGGCTGGGAATCCCATGGAAATTTTCTGGGAATGATTTAAAATGGCCAGATTAAAAAAAAAACAAAATCCAATTTTTGTTTTCACTGATCGATGGCAAATTTTATGTAGTAATAAAATGGGATATTTCGAATCTCGCGGAAATTTTCCGGGAGCGGTTTGTAGTTGTTCGGATGCATAAAAAATTAGCTTATTCCGACACAGTTTTGTCTAAAACGATAGTTTACATTTTTAAATACTGTGGTACCTTGTGTCCCGAGAATCTCTCGAGAGTGTAAATTAAGCGTTGACGAAGTCGCTGGCGTATTCCTGATTATATCAAATTATTAGAACTAGGCATGTTGTTGAAGAGTTTCTTGCGCCGCTACTTCTCTTCAAGCCACAACATGTTACGAAGCGGTGGTAAATTAGATTAGGCACCCTCCATAGACGTAAATAATAAACATTAAAAAAAAAAAAGAATAAGGTGGCAGTAGACTAAATAAAACTTACAATACTCATTGAAACTGGACATCTTTGTCTTCCGTGATAACGGCTACTGAAAAGTGGCCGAAACGTCGAATAATAAAAATCAAATAAATCGAAAACTTAACAAAATACTATTTCATGTATTTCTATATATTTTTCAATATTTACCTTTTTTACCATTTTATCACTTTCATATATTTATATTTATAGAAATTTGTGGTTTTATTCATTACTATAGTATTAGTACCCCTTTCTCATGGTAATAATATACGGAACCATATTTCCATACTGTAATATTTTAAATGCGAAAGTAATTTTGTCTACCTGTTACGCTTTTACAGACTAAAGGATGTACCGCTATTGCTGTAATTTGGCTTAAACCTATGTAATTTTAGTACTGAAAACGGCCATTACTTTTCATCCTGGAAAATGGGATAGTTTGCTATATAAAATTAAGTGAATCTTGCAGGGGCAAATAGTGTTTACATAAAAATTCGATCTGTACATTAGAGCTAAGCAGGGTTGGACCCGTGGAAAAATCCAGTCACATAATATTTTTTTAATTCATGAAGATCACAGGACTACACAATTTAATCGATAATTACCTCAATTCCCCCGGTTTTTGCATTAGTGATGTTCTAGAATTTGGGCCACGATATGACCGGGTCCAATTCCAGAACATGAACCTAGGTAATATTAATTAAAACTATCATAATTTAGTATTCCCTATGAAATATTTTTTGTATGTAAACTTTTGTATATCTGCTAAACAATACTAGCATATGAAATACCTGAACCAATATCTCCAATTCATCCTGCGGTGATTCAAAGAGCTGCACAAGTAATCTTAGAAGTCTATGGTGCAACAGTTGATGGCATGAAGCAACTTCGTCCAGGAGAGCCAAATGTACAGGGCAGTGCTCTGTGCATAACTTAAAATATGAGGGCTCAGTCACAACACATTCCACCCAAACTAGTACACCCATTCCTACGACTGGAAATCTAAAAACATCATGTTAATTTGTATATCAATGTTGTGTGATTGTTTGAATGGTTTTGTGGTTGGTGGAGTCAGTATCAACTATGATTTTGGGTTTCCCTATATTGTCCAAATTACGATCATCTAACACTAAACATAATGTTATAGGTCCTATTTTTAAATGGACGAAGCCATGAGAAAAGAACTACGTTTATAGGTATTTAAAAAGTCATGTGTACCTTATGCAATGATATAGAGTTGGTAGTTCTGCTATCAGTTCACTGGAGCTAGCAGAACTGCTGCACACGGCGTGTACCTTTTCAATTGCCTGTACAGTTGCTTTGAGTTCATCTTTGACTGGTCTACCGGGTGTTAGACCCTCGCAAACACTGGCGGAATACGCCAAAAGGTACATGTACTTCGACTTATGCTCTGGATTTAGTTTACTTCCCATTTTAAATAGAGAGTCCACCAATAGCTCTGTGAGAAGTAAATAATGGAAATCACTTAAAGAGTGTAGAAGCATAAAACAGCATCTACATTCGCTGAGAAACACTACAGAAAAGTAAACGTTTGACAAATATGATCCTTATACTTGTCCCTATTAATATTATAATGCGAAAGTAACTCTGTGTGTCTGTTCCGTTTTCACGGAAAAACTACTGGACCGATTTGGCTCAAACTCTGTATATATATATATATATATATGTTTTTCGATGCCGAGGATGAACATGGGATACTTTTTATCCCGAAAAATGGGATACTTTCCGGATTAAAATATATTTGTATGTTTGTTATTTAGTTATGCTTTTAGGTAAAAAAACTTCTGACCGATTTGGCTGAAAATCGGTATATATGTAATTTTAATACCGAGGGTGGATAATGGATACTTTTCGTCCCGGATACTGGGATTTATGTAAAGCTGATCCCAGAAAGTAGGATAGGTTTTTTGTGATTCGCCATTTTGGTTTATTTTCTCATTTTGGCTATTTTGGTGATTTTGGTCTTTTTGGCCTTGTGGTATTTTTTTTTGGCACTTCTTACATATGTAAAACCTTTAGTATTTATAAAATGCATGTTTTAGCTAGGAACCTGAACGGAACAGTCATGCTCATGTATAAGTCAAATATTGTAAAGCAGAGTTTTGTTCTCTCCGCTTCAAAAATTAATTTACAATAAAACTTATTTGACTTGCTTTTTAAAGTAATCGTGTATTAAGGTTAAATTTACCTAAGAATTGTGGTATTCTTAATAAATGTACTGGAGGTGGTTCTGGTTGCGTGTACGCTCGAAATAACACCGAAATATCTGCAGGGTTTAGCGCACCCCTCGAGAGCATTGCGGCGAGCGCAGTACGCGCATTGCGCCACGATTCGCCTGCCGTTAACGCAAGGGTTATCGGCGTCACGTCATGCCCACTGCAATATTAAATTAAAGTTGTAGTTCACATATTACATGTTCTAAGTCTCGTTTTGATAGATACATCAATAAACAATATTTTTGTCTTTGAAAATCCTATGGTTGGGTCATAGCTTTCACAGATCAGAGGTATGAGCAGTACAATTGGATATGTCCTAACTCTGCTATGGTTGATTGGCAACTTCATAATATGGGCATGGGGACACATATTGCAATAAATTCTTATATTTTTACACATAAAAGAATATTCCGACACAATTTCCACTAAAACAATTGCTTACGTACTTTTTTAAATGCTGCGATTCCTTGTGTACCGGGAATCTCGCACTTCAAATCAAGCGTGGACGAAGTCGCGGGCTTGCCCTAGTAAGTACTTATAACTATACTGTACTGTATACTGTACGTATAACTTCGAGTTGCACTCACAACGTTTTCTAAATACGCTTCTATTTCATATAGCTATCGTTTCCGCATTCGAGAAGCTACTGAGGGGAATGTGTGATGGTGATGAGATGATGGTTGCGGCCGTTGAGCGGTGTACGGGTTAATGAAAGAGAACTTGCGTCGTACACGTTTAATCACACACACTCAATGTTTAAGATACAGTTCAGAAGGATTTTTGTTGAAGCAAGCAGCAAGCGCGAATACTAAAGTTTGCACCCGAGCACGATGTCGTGCGCCTGTGTTGAAGACGTGAGTCGGACTGTAGCCGAAATGTCCCGAAATGAACTTCGGTTCTCGACTGTTTCGCGCCAAGTGAATCGGCGCGATAATTGGGCGCGCGCTGGTCATAAATGGCGCGATGTTTTACTTAGTACAGATTAATATTGGTTTCACGCTTACGTGTTTGCTTCTGATGTTGGCATTAATGTCGCCTCACTACCAATATATGTAACTTATACGTGTAAAATAAAAATAAAAAACAAAAAGAAACCGACTTCAAGAGTAACTAAAAAAAGCAAAAAATACAATTTTCTACATCTTGAAGTCGGTGCCCATGAAAACATAAAAATGACTATATTTTGCAATATTTTGTTGTTGTAACAATATACATATGTTAATTTTATGTTTTACTTGCACTAGTTATTATAATTTATACATTCTTTTTCGTGTTTTAATATGACTTACCTTTGCTGCGCACATCTAGTAATCTCTTGACTGAGCCTTTTCATAATTGCACCACCTCTGTGTTCTTGTGACAATATGTGTACTATAACTTGGCTGTATACATATGTGTGTGCTCCATGGCAAACCATTTTCTAAAAAGTTTCTTTGGCTTAATAAAAACTTATCACATACAAGCTTTCTTAACACGCTATTATTAGCTTCACTTAAATACAGGGTGTTTGGCGCATGGACCGACAAAAATTTTTGGGGGATTGGGTGGATCAAGAGCTATGTTTAACCCATAGATACCTACGTCCCAAGTGTCACTGTAATCGAGATACGATTTTTTTTGTTTGTTTTTGAAAATTACCTGGTTCATCGTCTTTAAAACGACATATTTTTCTAGTTTGTTTTTGTAATTGAACCAAATAACTTCTATCGCAGTCTTTAATGTATGACTATTCTAAATTAAACATTAATTCTTAGCATTAGACAACAAAACGTTCTTGACGAGCTTTCAAACTCTTAAAAATGAATTAATCTATGAAAAAGGTCAAATTCAAAATTAATTATAAAAAAAAACTAAAAGGTATTAAGAATTTCATTTGATTGAAACAAAATCTGTACTTAATATCCTTTCCAACGATATACCACATGGCCTTGAAATTATTCATGTGATCACAAAACAGAAGGTATTACTCAACCAGTGTCAGAATAAAGAAAACACCTTGTTTGTATTTTAAGACGTTTTAATTAAATTTTATTCACAGATTGGGTTCAAAATGACGGCCTCCATTGTGAATGCATGCACGACATCTTTTTCTTATTTCCACAGTCGTCGTTTTTAATCGCATTTCTTCTTTCATTATGCGAAAGGCGCTATTTATTTTTTCTATTAAAATTTCCCTTGTCCGTACTTCTGTCGCATAAACAATTTCTTTTGCGCGCCCCCAAACATTAAAATCCAGAGGTGTTAGGTCTGGTGACCGTGCAGGCCAAGGAATCGGACCGCCTCTTCCGATCCACGAATTGGGAAAACAATTGTCCAAATGTTCTCGAACGTCTCGTTGGTAATGTGCTGGGCAACCATCATTTTGGAAAATAAAATCTTCTTCTACTATTGGTAATACCAATTCAGGTAAGTCATTTATTAAAAAAGAAAAATAACTTTCTCCGGTTAGGCGCTCCGGTAAGAAATGTGGACCGATCAGGTGTCTTCCAATAACCCCAGCCCAAACGTTCACACTAAACTTACTTTGAAATGAACTTTGCCTTTTCTTGCGGGGATTTTGTCTTTTTATCCCCCAATGATGGAGGTTGTGGAGATTCACAATCCCCTCATGATTGAAATTGGATTCATCGGTCCACAAAATTCTTTAAAAAAAAATTGTATCTTCTACGTCTGTATGCATCATAAACCTGCAAAATTCCAGCCGCCTCCTATGATCATCGTCTATGAGACCTAGAACAATCGATTAAATCCGTGAGAATTGTACGGACGCGATTTATTTCATCTGTGAGCTGACCCAAAGGCCACAATGAATAAATTATTTTTTTGAACAAAAACAAACACATTTGTTTTAACTATTAGAGTAAGAATTTACTTGTTAAATTGTTGTACTTGAAATTAAGCTGTAAAAACACATGCAATGAGTTTTGAATTGTTTAAAAAACATACCTTGAACAGGAGTGTAGTGGAATGCATGCCTTCCATCTTGCCGAAGAACTGACCAGACTTTCCAAACCGACAAGTTAAGTCTTTTAGCTACAGCTCGAATACTTGTCGTTGGATTCTCATCAAAAGCTTGTAAAATACTCTCATCCACTGCAACATTATGTTGCCTCACATTGACTCGAGGCTCTAAAATATTTATGCTTCCAGTCTCCCTCAGACGCCGATTAGGATATCGCTCCTGGTAAATTCTACGCGCTTCACGAGCGTTACAATTGGCGCTGCCATACGCCAACAACATATCAGCATACTCTTCCTTACTGTAGTTAGGCATTGTAACGAGAACAGTGAAGACAAACACACCAACAGTTTAACAGAATAGTTCAACCAAAGAAAACTTAACAAAAACAGAACGTAACAAAAACAAAGTTAAACACAAAAATACTCCAACAATGCAGATGTGAATCGCGACAATACCGATAGCAATGATAGTAAAATCTCAACTAATACTAAACAAAGACCACGACACAAATTACGATCCAATGACAGTCAAAGACAAGGGATATTTTCATGTGCAAGAAAGAGACAGTGTTTACCTGCTTACCATTGTTCTAAAAAACGGGTTCGGTGTTAGAGTGCGTGTTCGTCCCTACTTTGATTTTGATAATTTGATCACATAAGGAATAATTTCAAGGCCATGTGGTATATCGTTGGAAAGGATATTAAGTACAGATTTTGTTTCAATCAAATGAAATTCTTAATACCTTTTAGTTTTTTTATAATTAATTTTGAATTTGACCTTTTTCATAGATTAATTCATTTTTAAGAGTTTGAAAGCTCGTCAAGAACGTTTTGTTGTCTAATGCTAAGAATTAATGTTTAATTTAGAATAATCATACATTAAAGACTACGATAGAAGTTATTTGGTTCAATTACAACAACAAACTAGAAAAATATGTCGTTTTAAAGACGATGAACCAGGTAATTTTCAAAAACAAACAAAAAAAATCGTATCTCGATTACAGTGACACTTGGGACATAGGTATCTATGGGTTAAAGATAGCTCTTGATCCACCCAATCCCCCAAAAATTTTTGTCGGTCCATGCGCCAAACACCCTGTATAGTATGTAACAGAATCTATCTACTATCAACTACCCACTTTCAGGTACCTATCTGATTAATTTAAAAATTTGCACATAACAATACGGATGGCAATAACTGTGGGATGCTCTAACCCACAGGTTGTGGTGGTATTTCTGTGGACTGTACTTATAGCGGAAATATGACCTGAATCCTTGCACTATAAAAGTGGAAGCTCCACCAACCTTGAGATCAGCCCTCTCCTGGCTTGGTTCAGGGTGCACTCGGGAACTCAGGAACAGCGCACGGCACTATATCCACACTTTATAGCACAAATGTACATAGATTAGGTTTATAAATATAAAAGTTTTGGCACGGCCAGTAATAATTAATTTAGTTTAGTAAATGGTGAGCGCACGGCGCGATGTCACGATACGTTGAATGAGAGAGCGTCCAAAATGGCTACCCCTTCCTCTGCTGTCCATTGGCCGTCGCCTCACGCAGAAAGAGGGTAGTCAACAAAATCAGCGGAGCGCTGTTTTACCCACTTAATATAGGCAAGGACAGAACATACCCGCCACCGAAATCATTGTGATGATTTCCAGTCACAGAAAGTAAAAGATTGGAACGGATATGACCCAAAAAATATGATCGGCGACTTTCTGACAGAAGGATAATGAAGGGAATAGGTTCAGCCAAAAAAAACTACAGCTACGAGCTGTATAATAAAAAAAAATGTGGTTACGAACCAATGTATGTATAATTATAAATTAAGCAATTCGTTTAATAGTTGAAATAAGGCTACGAGCCGAAAAACAAAGGGAACTACGAGTGATTTAGTTATAAAAATAATTAAGAGTGTTATTATAATAGTGTAATAATGATAATAAAGAAAAATAAGATAATAATAAAATAAATAATGTCGTCAAAGACATACATTATAAGAAAATAAATGATTTAATTCGCATAAGGCAGTGGACAAATTTTGTTAACAGGTCGTTTAAAGGTTTTGTTGCCTGCTCTTACGGTGACAACCCGAACAATGTTGTCAACACCTGGATGTAACTTATCGATTCTGGCTAACGGCCATTCGGATGGTCGTGCTAAGTCTGATTTCATAAGAACTAAATCTCCTTCTTTCAAGTTAGGTGGTGACGAAAACCACTTCGCTCTCTGTTGAAGAGTGTGAAGGTAATCATGCGACCAACGTTTCCAAAAGGATTGTGTGATCCTTTGCACGGATTGCCAGCGTGATAATCTACTTAATAATCTTTCTTCAATGTCAAATTCAGGTACAGTTAGCATATTCTGACCGACTAAAAAATGACCGGCGGTAAGCACATCGAATTCATTAGGGTTGTTTGAAAGTGGACATAGCGGGCGTGAGTTCATTATCATTTCTATTTTACAGAATACAGTTGAGAGTTCCTCGAAAGTTAAAGTTCGATTTCCAATAGAACGAAAGAGATGATGTTTTGCTGATTTTATTCCAGCCTCCCAGAGGCCCCCCATAGATGGCGCACCGGGTGGTAAAAATTTCCAATGAACAGAACGAAATGTTAGACCGTTGAAAATTTCATCACGATTTTGTACATTATTAAAAAACTGAAACACTTCCTTTAAGTATTTTGATGCGGCTACAAAATTCGTACCGCAGTCGGAATACAAGAAACTACATAAACCGCGACGAGATACAAACCTATCAAATGCAGCTAAAAAACATTCGCAAGACATGTCTGACAACACTTCGAGATGCACAGCTTTAGTTGAAAAACATACAAATACGCACAAATAAGCTTTATGAGTCCTCGCATTACGACGGGTGCTTTCCTTCACGATAAAAGGGCCTCCTATATCACAACCTACATGGCTAAAAACCTTGTTTGGTTGGATTCTCGATGCCGGTAAAGTGCCCATCATGGGCTGAATTGAAGTTGGATTGAATTTAAAACAGTTGACACATTTAGATAAAACGGACCTGATTATGTTACGAGCATTGATTATCCAATAAGTTCTGCTTAATATTCCGTGCAATGTCCGGGGGCCTGCATGCATATAGCGTTTATGAAAACTTTCTATAATAAGTGAAGTAACGTGACACCTTTTTGGCAATAATAAGGGATGTTTAGTGTTATAAGGTAAATTAGCCTGATCTAACCTACCTCCCACTCTCAGAAAGTCTTCCATATCAATGAAAGGTGAAAGTTTGCGAAGAGAGTTAATATAACCCTTTTTCTTGAGACATGTAATCTCAAACTCAAAATGATTCATCTGCACTACACGAATTATTGAAAGATGAGCTTGAGAAAGTTCACAGGATGTAAGAGGTCCTGTAGTTTTATTTTTCAATTTCAGGTTATTAATGAAACGGTGGCACCATGCCAACACTCTTTGCATTTTATAAAAATTAGAAAAACTGTTTAATGTTTTCTCCAAATCGTTTTTAAAATCATTTGAGTTAGTTGCATTAAAACAAAAAGCGTCATCAGTTGATTTTAATTCTGGAATGTTATCCTCATCTTTAATATAAAATGAACAAATAGGCCACAAATCGCGATCTTGGTGCAACCAACTTGGGCCGTGGATCCATGCAGGGGCAAACTTAGCAAATTGATCAGGCAATATACCTCTAGAACAAATATCAGCAGCGTTATCCTCACTGTTGACATGAAACCAGCAATTATGAGGCACAATGTCGATTATTTGAGTCACGCGATTTGCAATATAAGTTTTTAATGTGTAAGGCGGCGTTAATATCCAAGAGAGAACTACACTTGAATCAGTGAATGCAATGATCGAATAATTTAACTCTTTTAAGTTTTGTACGACAAACTTGACAAGTTTGGACAGTAGCACTGCTGCCATGAGCTCAAGCCTGGGAATTGACAATAATGGTTTTAAGGGTGAAACTTTTGATTTGCTAATCAACAGTCTAACCTTTGTACTTCCATCAGAGTTAATACTACGAATGTAAATACAAGCTGCATATCCACGCGATGAAGCATCACAAAACGCTACGAGTTGGACTGAATTAAAATCCTTAATTAACAAATGTCTTTCAATTCGTAGTTCTGAAAGGCAAGGCAGTGTAGAAAAAAATTTGTTCCATTTTTCTTTATTTCGGAAGGCAGGTAGTCATCCCATCTTAGGCTGAGTTTCCATAAATCTTGCATTATACATTTAGCTACAAATGTACATGGTGACAAAAAACCTACGGGATCAAATATACTGGCTAATATTTTAAGAACTGACCGTTTTGTTGATAGTGTGTCCGTGAAGTTATAGTTAAATGAAAAGCAGTCACAACTAGGTAGCCAAATCAATCCTAAAACTTTAATTGAAGAAGACAAAGTGTCATCTTGGAAGTTAATAGATGTAACTTGCTCAGTAGTTATACGAGTGAGAAGGTCAGTATAATTGCTCGACCATTTGCGAAGTTCAAAGCCTCCACTCTTTAAAAGAGATATCAAGTTATCTTGTAGCATGCAAGCTTCAGAGATTGTAGGACAAGACCATAATACATCATCAACATAAAACCCCTGGATAAGAACTTGAGAAGCGATCAAGTCTGGGTTGTCGTAGGCAAGCTGATGTAACGTACGCACTGC
Source organism: Dendrolimus pini (assembly GCA_949752895.1). NCBI lineage: Eukaryota > Metazoa > Arthropoda > Insecta > Lepidoptera > Lasiocampidae > Dendrolimus > Dendrolimus pini. The sequence continues at coordinate 13,291,119 of OX457126.1, forward strand.
TATATATGGGGCACTTCTAAGACCGTAAGTATTCGTTTTTAGTTCATAAGTTCGAACTGGCTCAGAAGAGGACTCACGCCAGAGTATGTGTTGATACTTTCTTTCGGATGGCACAATCTCTACACATCGATACATTTTCGATATATCCGCTGCAAAACAAACATCATATAATCTAAAACGACTTATAATTTTGAATATATCCTGATGTAGTTTTGGGCCAGTCAATAAAATGTCATTAAGTGACAAGCCGTTCGTAGTGGGGGCTGAGCCATTGTATACAACGCGTAACGGCGTGGTTGTGCTAGAGGGCCGCAACACACAATGATGTGGGATAAAATATTTGGAGTCAGTGCCTTTGTATACTTCCATGTGCCCTAAAGATTCATATTCTCTCATAAAGTTAATGTACGAATTTTTTAGTTCCGGTGAATTATTTAACTTACGTTCTAATTGAAGTAATCGTCTAAGGGCTAAATTATAAGAATCGCCAAGAAGTTCATGGTCTGGATTTAATAAAATAGGGGTGACATAACGACCGGTTTTGCCGCGATAATGACTATCATGAAATATTTTTTCAGCAAGAATGTCTTGCGGATTTGAATATGGAACTTCGCAAGGCAAAGACTCCACTTCCCAAAATTGTCTTAGAATGTCATTGAGGTTATTTTCTTCGGCAGTGTACGACACTGCTGGCAAAGAGGTAGTGGCAGAAAAAACATGAACGTCATGGTTTTGGGCTTGATATAACTTGCCAGTTATGACATACCCAAAAATGCTGCTTAAAGCGGGAGGAATTTCAGAACCAAAGCTAATTTTTTTTCCGTCATAAATATAAGGGAAAATATCACTGGCTAAAATAATATCTATTTTTCCACGCCTATGAAAGTATGGGTCAGCTAGATTAAGATTTTTATATTGGTTTACTATATTATCAGCTATTTGAAGTGACGGTAAATCTCCAGTAATCTTGGTGAGTATAACAGCGTCAAAATAAAAGGAAGGTTCATTGCTCTGACGCGGCTTCATTGTCAGTGACGTCATACCATGGGTTTTAACTCCTTCGCCGGCAAGACCAAATATCTCCAGCTTGCATTTACGCGAACAAAGTCCTAAGCGTTGTAAACATTCGGTAGAAATAAAGTTAGTCTGAGCGCCAGAATCAATCAAAACACGACAAGGCTGATAACAATTGTTTTTATCCAAAATGTGTACCATAGCCGTACCTAAAATAACGGTACTGTTACGTATATCTTTAAGTGAAGCGTGACAATTATTATTTATATTTTGTATACTCGCATCAGATGCTAGTTGCTCCGATAAAGTGGCCGCGGTGTGGGATGCGCTTGACTCGCCGAAGCACGGGCTCGAAACCGGTTTGTTATCAACGTGCAATAACACATGATGCGCGCGCTGGCAAACAAAGCATTTAAATTTGCTGTTACAATTATCCGCGCTGTGGTTCGGTTTTAAGCAATTGTAACATAACATAAGGGCATTTACACGGTTAATACGCTTATTAATGTCTAACTCGCGAAATTTTTCGCACCTAAATATCATGTGATTTTCCCCACAATGTAAACACGAATAGTTTGTACGAAATGATGATGCATGAGTGAATGCCCTACTTTTGACAGGGTTAATGATTGTTGTTTGCCGTTTATTTTGTACATTTACGGAATATAAACTATTAGAATACGACATGGAATGATTAAGTACTTTTATATGATTGTGAACAAAAGATATTAAGTCGTTGAACGAAGGTATAGAGGTTTGATCTAAACCTTGTTCGAATAATTTTCTAGATGGTGGGTCTAAAGCCCGTAGTGCTATATGACACATTATGTAACTGCTAAGATTACTGATATTTAATGATTGAATGGCTTTATACGAATGTTCAAAGGTTTCAATGAATGTATTTAAATTAGTAGATGATTCTTTATTTAGTGGAGAAAAGTTTAACATTTTGTCTAAGTATCGCCCCACTAACAGTCGGTTGTCGTGGTACTTATCCAAAAGACTTTTCCATACAAGTTCATAATTAGAAGCTGTAATTGGCAAACTTTTAACAATGTTCAATGCACTACCCTTTGTACACGAAAGCAAGTAGTGAAATTTATCGATATTGGGAATGTGCGCTTGGTTATGTACTAAGGAACAAAAGGTTTCATAAAAAGTTGCAAAATTTTCTATGTCACCGTCAAAACTGAATAGCTCCAATTTTGGTAGACGGGGACGAGATTCCTTCGAACTAGTGGGGATTTCAAATTTTACGTTGTCCGTTTTCAACGTAAGTTTATTGTATACTAATTTAACTTTGTAGAATATGGTATCGAAACTCTTTAATTCCTGATTTCGAATAGTAGCATCAGGATTCAATTCCAGTTCAATTTCAAAAATGTTATATATAACCTTTTCGAATTTTGATCTTATTTCGTCAATTTCCGAGGCCATTAACAAAAATAGATCTTGATTTTCTGAATCGGAAGTATTTTTTGACATTTCGTAGATCTCTTGTAATTTTTCAAACAACACTTGTTTTTGTTGGGTTAAATATTCTATGGATAATGGAATATCACGTTTAGGAGGCATGATTACGTTCAAGTTTTATAAGTAATGTATAATAATGCAAATAATATTTAATTTGATAAAAGTTTTTTTTTTTTTTTTTTAATGTAACGAAAATGGATATAAGTAGGGTGGGAAGTTAATCTGAGGTAGTGCGGCTCGAAGGCCAAAAAATGTGGGATGCTCTAACCCACAGGTTGTGGTGGTATTTCTGTGGACTGTACTTATAGCGGAAATATGACTTGAATCCTTGCACTATAAAAGTGGAAGCTCCACCAACCTTGAGATCAGCCCTCTCCTGGCTTGGTTCAGGGTGCACTCGGGAACTCAGGAACAGCGCACGGCACTATATCCACACTTTATAGCACAAATGTACATAGATTAGGTTTATAAATATAAAAGTTTTGGCACGGCCAGTAATAATTAATTTAGTTTAGTAAATGGTGAGCGCACGGCGCGATGTCACGATACGTTGAATGAGAGAGCGTCCAAAATGGCTGCCCCTTCCTCTGCTGTCCATTGGCCGTCGCCTCACGCAGAAAGAGGGTAGTCAACAAAATCAGCGGAGCGCTGTTTTACCCACTTAATATAGGCAAGGACAGAACAATAACTTTGGAATTTTGTCCCAATATTCTGACCATGACTTTCATAACATTTACGAAATTAAGAAGTAGCCAATTCAAAATTGATATTATTGAATTAATATTCGAGGGTGGAAAAATCTATAAATTAAGACGCGGATCGAGAAGATTGGGCGAAGCTTAAATTTTGGCTCCCTCTATATAGAGTCTGTTGCTCAGCTGGCTGGCAAAAAGCTAGAGGTTAAGGGTGAGGCAGTACTTCACACCACTACAGTTGCTGAATCTATATCAAGCACAAGTACGGTCTTGCATGGAGTACTGCTCTCTCTTTGGGATGGCTCAGCTAAATACCAGTTAGAGACACTTGAGTCAATAGAGAAAAGAGCTAGGAAACTGATAGGCAATAACAGACTATTCAACGAGAGGCTTCGGAGCCTAAGTCATCGACGTAGGGTCGCTAGTTTGTCGGTTTTCTATAGGATACACTTCGAGGAGTGTGCCTCGGAATTGCATGAGCTGGTTACTCCCTCACCATTCTACCACCGGACAAGTAGACGTACACACTTACGCCACCGATATATGGTGGAAATACCGACGAAGCGGACGAAACGCTATGCTTCCACATTCATCATATGCACCGCTGAAGAATGGAACTCTTTAACGTCGTCTGTTTTTCCCAAAAATACAATCATTATTGTAAAAAAAAGCTATCAAATTCTAATATCATCTTGATGATCCTGGTCACGACATTAGGATAGTTATGAAAATATTGTATTGTCAACTCTAGGCGAGTTCAGGGCTACTACCTGAGAGGATTCAAGTAGTTTTAACTCCTCTTAGATTGATCTTGGTGAAGGTCTGGAAGACACCTATGTCTAGGAGTCGCATTAATAAACTGTCATTGATATATTTCATTTTAGGGGTTTGAAAAGCTTGGCTAATTAAAAAAGACAATTATTTTGTTATTTTCAACCGACTTCGAAAAAGAAGGAGGTTCTCAATTCGACGGGATCTTTGTTTTTTTTTTTTTTTTTTTTTTTTTTTTTTTTTTTTTTTTTTTTTTTTTTGCTTTTTTTTATGTATGTTCGCCGATTACTCCGTGATTTATGATCCGATTTACGTGATTCTTTTTTTGTTCGACGCGGAATAGCTTCTAATTGGTCCCCTAAAAATTTGACATAGTTTGGCCCAGTAGTTTTCATTTTATGAACATTTTTCATGAAAATAATTTTCACTCCGTTCCATATGTACACCGATTACTCTGAGATTTATGATTCGATTTACGTGATTCTTTTTTTGTTCGACGCGGAATAGCTGCCATGTGGTCCCCTAAAAAATTGACATAGTTTGGCCCAGTAGTTTTCATTTTACGATCATTTTTTTGTTTCCAGTTCGTGGGACCTATATTTTTTAAGAAGCGCGGCACCATTCGTAAGTCCACCCATACATAGCTAGACACTAAAAAGTAACAAATAAAAAATAAAAACTTCGTTTAAAAAAACCGACTTCAAAAACTAAAAAATTAAAATGTATAAAATAACTTATTTCTAAAGCTATTATTATTAATATATATTATCTAAAACATCTTGAAGTCGGTGCAAAGTAAATCATAAAAATTACTATAATATTTTGAAAATTACTAAGCACCGACTTTAAGATGTTTTAGATAATATATATTAATAATAATAGCTTTAGAAATAAGTTATTTTATACATTTTAGTTTTTGAAGTCGGTTTTTTTAAACGAAGTTTTTATTTTTTTATTAATAACTGTACAGTTTACGTAATAAAGAAATGTTATTTATCCTGGAACTATTTCAAGTATATGAACATAAACATGCTATAATTTGATTTGCTGGTCTCACTGAGCCATTATCTTACTGTATACTCTTTTTGCACTGTGCACATAACTATTAGAATATTCACATTAGATCAAAAAACCTGCCTGAAATGTGTATCTTCTCTGTTAGAACAATAAAATAGTTGTTGTATCATAAAGGACAAAAAAATATAGAAAGAATAGTACCCCCATTTGATATAATGCATAAATTTTTTTTCTCTAAGTATTTCATATATACTTACTGCACATTCATTTACACTATTTTGCCAGTCATCAGAGCTTTGCAAGAAGCCTACTATAGCAGACTTAAGCACTCTGGAAAATACTTCTATTTGTTGTGCGGCTGTTGATATGCTGGTTATTTCTCCTTGGAAACCCGCATCAGATATAAGCTGTAAACATTAAAAAAATTAAAAACTTCGTTTAAAAAAACCGACTTCAAAAACTAAAATGTATAAAATAACTTATTTCTTAATCTATTATTATTAATATATATTATCTAAAACATCTTAAAGTCGGTGCTTAGTAATTTTCAAAATATAGTAATTTTTATGTTTTACTTTGCACCGACTTCAAGATGTTTTAGATAATATATATTAATAATAATAGATTAAGAAATAAGTTATTTTATACATTTTAGTTTTTTAGTTTTTGAAGTCGGTTTTTTTAACCGAAGTTTTTAAATTTTATTTGTTACTTTTTAGTGTTAGTCTAGCTATGTATAGGTGGACCCACGAATGGTGCCGCGCTTCTTAAAAAATATAGGTCCCAAGAACCGGGAACAAAAAAATGTTCGTAAAATGAAAACTACTGGGCCAAACAATGTCAAATTTTTAGGGGACCACATGGCAGATATTCCGCGTCGAACAAAAAAAGAATCACGTAAATCGGATCATAAATCACGGAGTTATCGGCGAACATATGGAACGGAGTGAAAATTATTTCCATGAAAAATGTTCATGAAATGAAAACTACTCCAAATTATGTAAAATTTTTAGGGGGCCAATTGGAAGCTATTCCGCGTCGAACAAAAAAAGAATCACGTAAATCGGATCATGAATCACGGAGTTATCGGCGAACATACACAAAAAAAAGCAAAAAAAAAAAAAAAAGATCCCGACGAATTGAGAACCTCCTCCTTTTTTCGAAGTCGGTTAAAAAGTGGCATAACTTGTGTGTAAGTACTATAAAAGCATCATCAAATAAAGAGTAAGTACCTTTATGGTAAAATTGAGCATCAAACAGTCAGGATATTCTTCAGCCAATCTGTATATCAGAGACCTCCATGTTGGATGTTCAATCATTTCTGTAAGCCACGCTGGAGTCTAAAAAGTTACAACTGTGATATCTCACCATATCCCATACACCCAACTGTTCACAGAGCACAGAAGATTCTCTGAATACATAAACTGCTTCGTGTGCAAGGAGAATCCCTTGTGCATTTGTAGTAACAATGTAGTGGAGAATGTAGCACATATTATATTCCGGTGTACTGTATATTCCCGGGAATGGAACAACTTGGCTATTAAATTAAGAACTTATATAGAATACCGGAATATGTCAGAACTGATGAGCATAATCAATGTTGTCAATAGTTTATTGATTTTTGTGTAAAAATGGTAAAGTATACATAGAAATAAGGATAAGAATACATAATATAATAATAGACAAGGACATAATATAAGTTTTTTGAAAAGATTTAAAAGATAAATAAAAAAAGTACCCAAATACAAAAGACAAAAAAGACATAGACTACAAGAGCAACTATGAAAATGTTCAAAATGGCAGCCAATTGGTCACTGGTCACCACCTTTCACCATCCATCACAATAATGTTATTAATAAAATAGATGAGTTTATGTTTACCACAAGTAAATATTTCAAGAACTCGAACCCTAGGGGTTGCAGAAAGGGTAAGTATACCTTCCCCCCTACCCACTCCCACTATATAAAATTTGTGCACCAGATATCTGAGTAGCAGCCAATAATTATGTACAGTAAGTTGTATAAATTATTCTACTAACTTCACCCTCTTCTGTGAATATGGTATCTGCCTTTTTAGGATCAAATGTTTTTAATATCATATCTTTCAGATGATTTTCTACCATTGCTTGCACTTCTGTAACTTTAACACCTAGAAAAAAAGATTATTTGTATTTATAGAATAACAATTATAATCTAATTTGGACTCATGTTTTTCTGAAACAACATTTCTTGTTTCCTTTATAAATTTTAGAATAGCAAAGAATATATAATATCAGCCCATAAATGTCCCACTGCTGGGCTCGAGCCTCCCATTATAGAGAAAGAAATCTTATACCAATATATAAAGCTGAAGAGTTCCTTTGCTTGAACACACTAATCTCAGGACCTACTGGTCTGATTTCAAAAATTCTATCAGTATTAGATAGCCCATTTATCAGGGAAGGCTATAGGCTATATATCATCTTGCTAAGACCAATAGGAGCAGAGCACCAATGAAGAATGTTTCAAAATCAGGGAGTATTTTTAACTTCCTTTTTTTACTATTCCACACAAAGCCGCAGCAGAAGCTAGTATTATATAAAACTTTTTCGATTACATACCGCCTAGTATAAGCCACTCTGCTAATAAGTTTGCCATCTGTGCTACAGCATTATAGTTAATTGATAATTGTTCAATAACTTGTTCTGGATTGCCTCCTGCTTGAAAATATCGTTTAAGTTGACCGAATATACCTGGTTCCATAATATAATCTGGTGTTTTAAATTTTTCCAAACATTCATGAAGTACTTCTTCCGGATTCTCAATAACATCGTCATTGCCTTGGGCCTGTAAGGTGTATATAAGTTTAATACATAATTTTGGTACATTGTATTAATATTTACTATGCTTTTGAGTGTTAGCGTCTAATTGTTTAGGTTCCTACGGCAATTGAGATTTCACTTCGCAACAACTTTTGGTATCACGTATCAAGAATATATTCATATATACGATCACATTTGTAGAAGATTGGGAGTATTTATTCTAAAATAATGATTCAAAGACTATAACCTCATAATGTGCATGATTACTTGCTTCCCACACACGCTCTTCTTCGTATTGGCTAGGCATCTTAATTAAAAATTATAATTAATTTTAAAATTGATTAGTAACTTCTATTTAATAGCAAAACTAAACTAGCATTGCTCCCAAATATTCTCCAAACACAACAAATTAAAGATGTGTAACTCAGGAGTGATTGATTTAAAAGATGTATAATCTTTCAAAATTCGAAATCACTCTTTAAATCTTTGGTTTGGAAAATACATCTTTAACTCACTACGTTAAGATTGGTTTTAGTCACATGGAATGATGAAAACTAACAAATCAGATACATAGATGTAGTATGAGACAATAGATACAGGATATTGTGAATTGAAATGAGATAACATGCGCACTCTAAGAAATGATGATACACAGTAAATTAGACTCTCTGGCGTTATTGTAAAGCTTAAAACCGGTCCATTGAATGAATTATGTCATTCGAAACCAAAGATTTAAAAGAGTTAAAGATTTAAAGGAGTGATTTAAATCTTTCAAGGAAAAAGATTTATAAATCACTGATCCCATTGGTGATTTAGTTTGCGCATCGCTACAACAAATGTTACAGAAGATTAAAATAAATCAATCAAATAAAAAATAAAACAATAAAAATTAGGTAGTTGCTACTGTCAACTGTCAAGTGTACAAATACAAGTTGTGTTTTTTATTTAGGTTTATGGCTTGGCAGCTAGGCCTTTAAGCCAGATCTTAGTTTACAATATAGTTTCTTCATTTTCTTAACATCCTTATTAATAATATAAATGTGAAAGTAACTATCTGTCTGTCTGTCCATATATCCTATACTATATATGTATATGACGATTTGGCGCTGAATGGCGCTCTGTTGTTCGTGGCTACCCCGCAAGGGACCCGGTGTGAAGTTATGTATGTATGTATATGACGATTTGAGAACCCCCTCTTTTTTGTAAGTCAGTTAAAGATCAAAGTTTTTGGTATCATATACTTTTTGTAATCAAGTAGCATTCTTAGGGAGTATGACTTATTGTTCATCCCCCGTGCGATTTCTCATTCACGACATCTATGGCAACACTGCGACTGACACGTGATATTCCCACAGTGTTACCAGATGGGGGGGATTCCCTGCAAATACGGGGTGTTTTTTGACGTCGGGGGGAGATTTGGGGTCAAGATTCTTTGGGGGGACATTCGGAAATATTTTGTTGTGAGAAATTTTTGGCGATATTTTAAGTATTAATAATTCATCTACAAACACAATTCTCATCACTACAATTATTATATCTAAGTTATAATTCGGTATTGTTACTTTATCTTAGAATTATACTCTACTAGTGAATCATACTTCAATTCAATAGTTTATTTTAATAATTCAATTCATTCGTTCGTTCATTTACATCATTAATTTTATTTATTATGCCGTCTCTACTCGTATGCGTCGTATCTTATAGGCTACTTTACGTTAGACTCACAACGACTACGTTCACAACTGCGGTTTTTCCCGTTTCACTTACTTGCTGGCGTCACAATCGTAAACTCAAGTGGAACGGTTATTTAACCCACCTATTGACACGGGTCGTAGTTGACAAAAAATTGGGGTTCATTGACATGGTCATCTGGCAACACTGTATTCCCAACTTGTTTGGAAAATAAAAATGTATATAATTACTCTAAAATGAACAATAGTTGCAGGATATTGATAGTTTTTGAGTAGAAATTATGTGTTTTTGTGAGAAATGTGAACTGTATAGTCAGATGTGATCTTTCGAGTTTTCACAAGAACTCCATTGAATGGCGTCGGTTGTAGCCTGCAATACAACTGCGCTACTATACGAAGACCTATTAATTAACATGTTTCCGACTCAAAGATTCGATGTGAAGATTCTTTGATTCTATGGTCATGAATAAATTAAAAAAAAAAACTTGTCTGGAGTTTTTGGCGGGAACTGAAAGGAGATGTTGTACTATGCAGCACTATTTTCTAAAAATGTGTAAAAATACTCTAAAATACTCTAAATGAACAATAGTTGTAGGATATTGATAGTTTTTTAGTAGTAATTATTGTGTGTTTTGTAAGAAATGTTAACTTTAAAGTCAAATGTGGCCTTTTGAGTTGTCACAAGAACTCCGTTGAATGGCACCAGCTGACAACCTACAGTTCAGTTGTGTTATACATAAACTTAAAAAATTTAACTAATTATTATTCAAATACGCTGTTTTGAGGTGCCATAAGAATTTCTAAAAACAGTAAAGCAGTGGGCAAGTGTGCGCCAGTCTACAAACTATGTACTGCATGCATAATCATAAATGGGAAAGTCGCTCTGAACTGTCTCGTTATACTTTTATGGAACAACTACAGACGGTTTTTTCTAAAATTGGATATACTTATAAAAGTTCTTTTGTCAATATCGATAATATATGATGTTATTTATTATTGGGATAGTAGTAGCTTTCCGGGGGCGAATAGCGCCTAGTTAAAAACTAGAGTTACTTATCCATGTTAATCCCGTAGCAAAATTCCCTATTTATCTGTTTATACAGACGAAGTTATTATAAAAAATATTTTCTACCCTTTAATGGCCGATTTCCATATCTTACCGACTATTCATTTGCCTTACCTATTATCGGTCAAAATTTGACAAAAATAAGGGGTGTGGTTTACATATATGTCCCCGGAATCATAAGTAATGGGGGGAGGGGGAGGGGGGGGGGAAGAAAACTTACCCCTTCTGCAACTCCTATGGCGAGGAAATGTATAGTTCCCGAGTTATTAATGTTTTTGTCAATTTCACTTATATATAAGATAAATAGTGAATGGTTACAGTCGGTTCTGGCGCTTTGGTCTACACAAAACCTAACCTAACCAATTGTTTCAAACTTTACATATTTAAATTTTCGGATACATACAGTCTCCTATTTAAATAAATCACGTCTTCTCCTCCAAAATGTACACTTTCCGGTGCACAAAAAAAGTAAAAAAAACAAAATTACCAGATCATTGTCGTGAATTTTAAACTTCGATAATTAATTGAATATGTAATTTTTCCACTCAAAACTAATTTCAGTTGTTATAAATAAGTCTTAAATATATTCCTAAGCACATTAACCATTAAAATCACCCAGGAAATCATCCGGGGACATATATGTAAACCCAACCCAAAATAAGGCTCATACAATTAATGTCAAAATTCAACCAATGGTATGGTAAGGCAAGTGAATGAAGAGTAGACCCGGCCTCATAGATGATACACTATATATAACCGGCCATAAATAGTTCAGTATTTGTCAAAACGTGTATTGTATTATACTTTTTGATACTTTCAAAGTCAGTTCCTTGACAAAAAAAAACAACTTATTTTTACACTAAGTTACGAATATGTGTAGACCTAGTAGTTACCTACCTAAGGCAGCTTTAAAATATATATACACTTTAGTGCTGTGTGTCGTTAAGGAGTGTCTATGATGCCTTACTAGTCGAACTCCAGTCGTCCAGCACAACCTCAATCATAGTGAGGTACATTCCGTTCATAAACAGCATTATGGTTGAACTGAACATTATACCCGTATGTTCAGCCATAACTTACTAAATATTTACACGACGTATTGAGGACCTCTTTGTTTTTAGTTCGGTTCTAAATAACTCGTATCTAATAACGGATATTATTCAAACTAATAATAATCTTCGTTGACCCGCAGGGGGGCTTTGTGGCGAAGCCTTAGGTGAGTAGCGACACCTCGTACCTGACTCCGGGGGTCAAGGCAAGGCCCCCGCCTCCGTGCTTGCCTTAGCCAGCCGGCACGGAGTGGAGATCGCTAGAGCTAAGACTCAAGCTCCAGGGGTGGAAGTGATAAATGGCCTAACGTCGGAAGTAGCTTCGGTGAACCTGCAGCCCACCTCTCTACACCCCTTAGCCACTCACACCCATGTTGCCCCTGTCTTTTATGGCATTTTTTGGGGCCCATGCAGGGAGTGGCGAGTCACCGTCTGCCTATTTTTCCATGTTCCCCGAACATTGAGACGGGCAGACGCCATAGTCCCCATATTCCCAGACCCCTAGTACCACTAGCAGTTCACCCCAATAGCCCGGTACTTTTTGTCTTTATTTCCCACAATAGTCCTACACTGGCCGGGGCTTGTCCTTGGGTGCATTATTATATGGTGTAGACAGGGATAATCGCCGGTCAGTGTCACGCCACATTTAGAATAAATTTGTCAAGGGGCGTCTACGTGTTGGCCTCCCCATGGCTCCACGCAAGCCCTCCAAAAGTCCGGGCCATTTTTATGGCCCGTGGTCTTGAAAGACATACAATGTATAATCTTCGTTGAAATTATTTCAAAAACTCTATATTATAATTTTCACTTATTAAGTCAAAAGTTAGACACACATTTTGAACGTAAATAATATTATCTTCTCAGCCCTTGAATTTATTGAATAAAAAAATAAAGATCATTGATATGACTATAGTTTTAATATTTATATTATTCAAGATGTAAATAACTATATCCCACACGCAGGGCCTACTTTACCTTGGGCTGCAAGGGGTGTTTGGCACCCGGGTGTAAGGATCCAAGGGGCGCAAGCCTAGTCATACCTAAAAAAAACGATTGAGACATACAAAAAACAGACAGACGGACGGACATTACGAATGCATAAGGGAACCGTTTTCGCCAAATAACTACGCATCCTTAACTATAAATATAAAATTTAAATGTTATTTTAGATTATTTGTTGGGCTAACTTTCCCACCCCGTCGCCCAATACACTTAAAACAGTCCTGCCCTCACGACTACGTGGATTAAAAAGGATTTTTCAACACTTATACTTGTGGAGAACATTTTTAATTTTTAGTTATATTCCGGTTTAACTACACCAGTATGTAGCGCCCTCTGTAGATATAGATTACAACTTCTTGTCAAATTTTATAAACACCTCAGCAGTTATTGAGTAAAATTACTGTCTCTTTTTAAAACAGACTGACAGACGGATGGACACACAGACGAATATGATAAAAAGGAAATTTTATGAATAAAATTAAGAGATTGTTGTTCACTCGCTTTATTGTATCTTATGTAATTGGTTCACAAGCAATGTCGTTTTAGAAAATCTATACGTATCATTAAATAATATGTTTTACTTTTAGGCCAAAAAGCCAGTTTAAGACTGCTTAATATTTAACTAGATGTTCTAGTATTTACTAATACTTATTGTACTGTAGTAAAATATTCTTGTAATAATAATTAGTTATTTAGGCCTAATTCCACTATTCGTTCTGGCTCTTATGGTTAAATAGTAAAAACTTGCTGTTTTTGTTGAGTTCGTTAAAGCTAGCAGAGCCATTAGGGCACAATCAACTAAAAAAATGGAAAATCATGGTCTAATTTGTTGCTAATTGGTTGCCGCAATTCGACATTTTTTTGTTAATAAATTGAGCGGCTGTGCCTACTATAAATATTATGGCACAGCCAGTCGAAATATTGTTGAAAACACTGCGATGCACAATTAACTAATTTTTTTTAAATGTACAGCATGTTCTTATTTTTTGCTAATTAGTTGCCGCAATTAGACATTCTTTCCTTTTTTTAAGAATGAATTGAGCGTCTGTCTGAGCTCTGCAATGTGTAGGTACATATATTAGACCTAAATAATTCTATTGTCCTAATGATTATTTAGTAAACAGCCATAAATTTCCGGCTGTGCTGTTTGATATCAAACTTAGCACAGCCAGGATTTCAAAATCTCAATAGGCACATATATAAAATTTGTAAAAGTGATTAGTATATATACGGTGTGGTATGATGCTCCCGTGCATCGCAGTGTTTTCAGCTGTATTTCGACTGTGGCTGTGCCAGAACATTAATACTAGGCACAGGTGCTCAATTTATTAACGAAAAAAGCAAAAATGTCTAATTACGGCAACTATACATTAGAGCATGGTTTTCCATATTTTTATTAGTTGATTGTGCATCGCACAGTGTTTTCAGAAATATTTCGACTGTGGCTGTGTCAGAATATTTATGGTAGCCACAGCCGCTCAATTCATTAAAATTTTCATTTCATTTTATTGCAGGAGTTCAGCAGACAGGCAGACGGCTCACTTGATGGAAAGCGGTTACCATCGCCTATGGACATTTGCAACATCAAAAGTGCCACAAATGCGCCGCTGCTCTCTTAAGGGACACTGGAACCTGGTCACTAATACCGGAACACAACAGGTTCTTATGGCGACATACTTTAGACCAGGGGTGGTAGCCATCCATTCGGGCAAATGCCCTACCACCTGGCTGTGGGTTGTTTTGTCGCCTCTTAACACAGGCCGCCCGGCCGCAGGAAATTGTATTATTTCTCCGTTCCTGCACGGATACGGCACAAAAAAATGACTAAATTCGGCAACTAATTAGTAACAAATTAGAGCACGATTTTTCGTATTGTTTTAATTTATTGTACCTTTTAATGGCTATGCTCGCTTTTTGGAACTTTTTAGCTGGTTGTTACAGAAACTTTTAAAATATTCCGTTAATTGTAAAAAATTTAATCAACGTAATATTTTGTCATTTGATTAGAAAATTCACAGCATGTAGTTTTCTAGAATCCCATATAGATACGATATGGTCCTGTGAGTACATTAAAATCTTACGCCTATACAATAGATTCAAGGCGTGTAGTGTAGGAAAGGTGACCGGAAAGGAGCCTGATTTTCTTATATTGTTAGGCAGAGGGATCATGATGTAGGTATTATACATCAAAGATAGTCAAAAATTTATAGAAACAGGAATGTCGATAAATTACGCAGCAAAATTTTACAGAGCTACACGATTAAACAAAATTATTTCACATTAAGAACAAACTGTATTGCACATATATTTTAGTCAAAAAAAGCATGAAGATTCTTTTCTCCGGTTTCTTCTATTAGGTTTCTCCTATATTTTTATATGTACCGCGGAAAATAAATCCAGATATTAATCTTGGTTTCCTTGATATTTTTTTCTTGCCCTGATCATCATTATTTTTATTATACATAGGATGGAGCGTTGAGCGATATATTTGGTACGCAGCGCTATAAACAGAGGGTATTAATTTAATAAAATATTTAAAATGCGTTTAAAGTATGTTTGCCGGACTCATGACAAATTTTGCATTGGTTCAATGTTTTAATTTCGCACTGTAATTTGATTTTTGAACTGGGTCAAACCAAATCGTGTACATGTAGCAGCTCTTTGTTATTGACAACAGCTAACAACGGGGTATGAACTGTTATTTAACATAATCCAAGGTCTTAAAAGGACAATAAATAAATTCACTTTTATATTAGTACACATAAGAATGGAGATAGTTAAAATATTGCCACAGCAATATCCTGTAGTAATTATCTTATTTTACAGTTCGCGCCAAACTTATTGATTATCTAGATTAGTTGCAGAGAGCTGTCCAATAACTGATTTTGTAAGGAAAGCTTTTATTTCGCAGCCATCGTTTACTAAAGGGTCTCCCATACACGAACCTGCAGTGAGCGGAGTTTGTAGGACTCAAGAGGCATTCTGTTCGGTTTTGCCGGACGCAATGCAGGTTGCAACAATATTCACAGGCCTCCATTGTGCGGCGGGCTGATAGGCAGACTGCTATGCAGGAGCAGGTCTTCCGTGAATTCCACTCCTCTTCAGACCACATAAAGTTTGGCACTAATCTAGATTATGGATTATTTTGTTACTGTTTTTGGATGAACGTATACAAATGCGAACGCCTTTATGTAAAAGGCTGTGCGGCGATCGATTTACAGTCGCATATTTTAAGTAATATGTTTATAAAAAAAAACAATATTCTCAACTAGAATAGTTTTGGAACATTCAATTTACGCCTGATTCATTTGTTTACGATATTTTTTCGTAAATATATATTTCTAAATCTTATTTAAGTAATTTGAATATCAGGCAATAAGTTACCCTGCTTTTTCAAGAAATGTGTCCAAAATTTTAAAATTGGTTCAAGAATAGGATCCTCCTAAAAGTGTAAGTAAATACGGTTGTTCAATATATGTAGATTTATAGTGACGTATCCCCATAGGTATTTTATATAAGTAATATTTTTTCAAATATCAATATTCAGAATCAACTACTATTATTTGGTGCAGTTAGGAATAAAAACTGAATATCTATCACAGTCTCTTTATAAATTTAATGGTCTAGGTTTAAAATTTACTTGAGTACAACGTTACCAGCAAAGATATTATAATATTTACGTGTATTTATTGTATCCCTATAATAATTTTGTTATATTGTCATGGTTGAAGACTTTAGAATTCTGATAACAACACACTAACTTGCTTGTATTATTACTAGAAACGACTCGAATGTAAGACATAATTTCAATTAACACAAGTTATCAATGACAAAATATATCTTCATGAGTCGAGTTAAATTCTTTGCTGGTAATAAACGATGTAGTACATTTGTCACCGTATCTAATTATAGGAACCACGCATAATTCGTAATAAATCAAGTAAGATTGTAAACTGTCGATAAATTGAAATCTCAAAAACAAAATTTGCAATCAAGGGCTTCAATTTTCGTAAGTTTGTAAATTGAGCACGCATTCGTTTAATAATTATTGGTAAGGTGGCAATAACTTTCCCAGGCGGTCAATCTTATATCTGCAAAGTAAATCTGATTCTGTGACTGTGTGTCTCAGGTAACATACAACAAGATACATTAAGAACTTTATTGTCCGTGGAGTTTGTTTTACGACGCGTGTACTAGATTGTAAACTAACAAATACGATTATTTTACAAATTCATAATAAAATTACGTTAATTTGCAAATTCGTTTACAATCTTACCACATTTATTACAAACTAACGGTTTTACCGTCATACAGTGACAATTCGATTAAGTGGTGGCAAAATATTAAAATATAATTATCGCTTAGCATAAAATATGAGGATTTTGCGTGATTTTATTATTTTCATTCGATGCTAGATATTAATAAATAAATTCTTATAACTATATAATAACATCTATAAACTCTATATATTTATAAAATATTTACATCTTAATATTTATTATTTGCAATTGTAATATTTCAATTAATTATTAAGAAAAGCATTTTCTGTAGTTCTAATTATTTTAAGTCTGTATAGTCAGTAAGTATTGAAATAAATTAAGCGTATATATTCATATCTAAGAGTCTTTGGTCTTTATAAATACTTAATCGAGTGGAAGTGGTGTCATAGAATAACAACATGCACACGCCAAGGTCCCATTATTTACTCGTTGTAAAGGTTGCTCGATTAGTTTTATATTAAAATCACTAAGACTTATATCTATTCAATCACACTAGACTAAGATTGCTCTTTATTTTTCGCATCATAAAAGCACCTATCTTAATGGAAAATATTGTGTATGGACAGCTTTTCATGTGATATATAGGTATTGTGCAAGAAACGTCACATAATAAATAACACAGATGAGCAGCGGCTGCAAAGTACGCGAACATGATCGCGTGCAACCAAAGTCCAACGTCATTCGCTGCAACCAGGTTTTCTTTAAAAATATTATAGTTTTTTAAGAATTTTTCCGTTTCAACTGCTTTGCTGATAACATTTACGAGCGCTAATCAGTTAATTGTAGTCACACATGAATGGTCTAGCACTAGTTTTAAAAAGAACCTGGTCGGGATCATTGATGTCCGTTGGCAAATCGCCCGCCAACATGGTGAATAGCCCTCATACGTCGGGGCGTAGCAGGTGCAGGTCGACGGCGACGTCCCGCCGTTGGTTGCGCACGAGTCGCGGCGGGAGCGTTGCGCGGGCGGCGTCCCCCAGCAGCGCGGCGTCCTCGGCCAGCGAGTCTCCTGACCCATAACCCCGCTCTTCGCCGCCGTCCGCTTCCGCGTCGCCTTCGCCCCATGATGCCGAACCCGAGCTTCCTGACTGCGACGCACCCGCATCTGCTTCTGTCTCCACGTCCACTGAGCAGCTCGCACATACTTCTGCAAGTTTTGTCATTATTTATACAATATCATGTGTATTCTTAAAGCGCACATATTTAACAATCATATAAGGTACGTGTAACATTCCATAACACCTTTAAAAAAATTAATTAATCATGCGATTGAAAATCTCACGAGTCTTAAAAGTTGATTATCGTTATATTATTTGATGTTTATATATTCAATGTGCTCAAATTTTAAAATCAACTATGTAGATGAATAACAATTTATACCTTTGAACGCCAAAGGATTGCACAGCTGTGCATGAATTTTACATTTAAATTTGAATTGTTTCAGCACAAATATATAAACATACACTCTTTTAAAAATTTTGGTTCCAATCAATGTGTTTTCGTTTTTGAGGCGTAAATTGAGTAAATTTTAGGAATTTGCACTAATCCTACTTAATAATAATATATTATTCAATAAAAACAAGTGTAATATCGACACCAATTTTTTTAAACTATGTATAACGGATTTTCTACTCGTAGGTAGTTTGGGATTGCACAGGTCAAAAATATTTTTTTTTTCAATCATAACAGACATACAAATATGTATAATAAGAAGGAGCGAATAAGAGGCAGGCGAAAAGTAGACACATAGATACTATGAATAAATAGGCATTCCACACATCGATACGGGCAGGGTTTGGCACTCACGCAGACGTCGACGACCAAATAGTTTGGGGCTCTCCCAAGCAGACGGTCAGAGAGAGGTCGACGACGAATAGTCTTCATAAGATGCTGCAATTTTGTAATATTCGCATATTTATACCTAAGGCAATGATGTTTCAATTGGTTAAATTAGCATACCATTCTTACAGAAATCATGACTTCAAATGACAATGCAAAAGAGCGAAGCTAAGGGCCTTATTTACAGCAGCTTTACTCAACCTTTGATACGTTATGAGGAGAAATTTACTTAAATGCTTGGTAGAGTGAGTATAAATATGTATGTATCTAATAGTCATTGCAGCATGACACACAACTGAAGAAGACTATTCTATATGCGTATTGCGTTTATGAATGTAATCTGTATAGGTACCTGAAACTTTTATTGAGTTGAGTAAAACTGATTTGCTATGTTAGCAAAAATGTGTAGTTGTTTTTGCATTGGTTAATCAAGATATATCTGTCTCAATACAGAAAAAAAATATTAGTACATAACATATAAAGCGTTTATATAGCATACATAAAACAAACTTGTGTTATTATTATAACATACTAACCAGAACTATCAGTGGCTAGACGCTGTGGCGTATCGTCTCGATCCGTCGGTACTACTATCACCACTTCGTCATCCCTTGGGGAATCATCCATTCGGCTTGATGATGTCCTAAATAAATTTATTATCTTTCATGTTTTTTATATAGTGTAGCCTTAGACCATTCAACCAAGGTCTAAGTGTAACATATACGTTACTCTCCATAGATATCGTGTAACTAAGTTTAAAATACTATAATATTTTATTAGGTTTTCGTAACTAGTATACATATCAAAGCTACGTTTTAACGGTTTTAAGCGTGGTAATTTATTTGATTTTTATTATTCCGACGTGAGCCACTTTTCAGTAGCCGTCATCACGGAAGACAAAGATGTCAAGGGTCATGAGTACTGTTAAAGCTTTATTTAGCCTACCGCCAACTTGTTCATTTTAATTATTTAGTTTTAATTTTGTTTCTGGTTATTGTCTATTCTATGGGAGCCTAATCTAATTTAAATAAATTATCGCGCTTAAAAACGTTAAAACGTAGTTTTATTTTATTTTAATTTCAGTTTTAGTGTCCGTGGACCTGGACGTGGACGTGGATATTATTTTGACACTAAAATGTAACTATACTATATTAGATTATAATGAAACATGGAATTATATGATTGTACTCTATTATTAAATAATCCTATGACTATTAGTCTTTTGCGCCAGATTGGTATATTCAAAGCTGTTGTTACTCGAGTGTGAACCTGTAAAGAGTGCGTAAGACCCGGGCACCGGGGCAGAAAACAGGACGCTTTAGAAAGCTTATGTACAACTACACATACCACGCCAAATGTGCTACTTTTGCAAATTATTTAGTTGACGTCCATTATACCGATCCCTTAAATAGATTCTCATTGATGGGAGTGATTTATAAATTAAGTAGTTGCTAAAAAATGACTGTCTTTGTCTGGCCATCCGTCTGTCTTTGTAAGTTAACAAAGACAGACGGACAGTCTAAATAAAACATTAGTTTAAAAATGGAACATATCTATAAATAAAATTAATTTGGGGGGCGCGGTTGAATTTTCTTTGGATATCCTGGCGCCATCTTATGGCATATTATGGCAAGGACGATCCTGGGTATACTCCGTATACTTACTTAACAATTACTTTTTTCTTCATAAACCTGGTGCCTAAATCGGAGTAACCCCTGTTCATAGGCCGATTCTGGGGCACAGGCAGTGGGGGTGCCGATGCGGGTGGATGTTGTTCGAATGAACGCGATACAGGGGAATTCGGCTCCGAGTATTGCTTCTCGGTAATTGCCGGCCGCCCCCTCAAAGTCATCGTACCTTCTCCTGAGGCACCACTATCACCTCCGTTTCCACTGCCGCATATTCGGCGTGCCTTACGTCTATCTTCTTCATACATTTCTAATAAATGATCAAGCTTATTTTCTATATCATCTACCTGCAAACATAGTAATTATTCTTATATATATTATATAATTTTTATTTTAGATATACTTAAAGTTTAAGTTTCAATTATTTTGTGGATTTCGACTAGGTCTTAGACCTCAACACCTTTATTTGAAGATTGTAATAATATTTCTATTAATATAAAAACAATAGAGTAGGCGTGATAAAAATATATCTCAGTATAATTTTTATGGATAGAAGGCAAGATGGGTATTAAACCACCCTGGTACTCTGTTATATTTCTGTTTAATAGTAAAGCAAAAGACTTACTTGTCTTTCAATTTTAACTACTCTGGAAGCTAAGCTGATTTTGGATGCGTAGACGTCTTTTGCTTTTGACCCTTGTTTCCCAAGTATTTGATCTAGCCTGTTAAAATTAAAAAATATGGATCACAGTAGATTGTAGATCAGATCATATCCTAATTACGAAAACCGGTTATTTACATAATAAGAATATTACATATTTAATTCACCTTCAGGGTGATTTTTACGTGCACGAAGCTATTCTACTCCAGAATACCAAAATGCAAATAAAAATCTGTGTGATGTGATACTTATGGGCAGCCTTATCACTAAACAGCGATCTCTTCCAAATAATCCTGGGCTAAGAATTTATTGATGGTATGGTACTTAAATATATGTATTTCTATTAGGACTTAAACATTTACATATAAAGAAACAAGTAGATAACTATGTTATATATATAGACGTAATTTTATGGATGCTAGAACTTTACAATGTCTCTTACTGTCTAAATTATCATCGATGGCTATGGCTTCTTTTTTATTTCAATTTTTCATTTTTAATTGTTCTTGTTTTGAAATTTTACTTACGTAAATAAAATTTATTTACGTATACCTGGTTTTGTGTAAATAAATATTAAAATGTGCCCATTAAACGTGTAAACATTTATAGAGACGAAATTGGACTGTACAAAACTTATTAGTGCATTAAGACGTATAAGGAAATTAGCAATTTAGGTAAATGTAAAACTAGTTCATTAATTGAATTTATTAAACGATGTTATTGCTTAACTTAAATTATACTTAACCAATTTCGTCTACAATTAAGTACCATGCAAAAGTAAACGAATCTGAAGGTCACATAGTTCAATCTTCCTTCACCTTAATACTCTAGAAATTTGTATGCAAGTTAATAAAGCCTTTTTTTATAGCGAACATAAGACTAATAGGCAGATCAGCCTAATTGATGGCAACTGGTAGCTGACGCCTATATTTGTATCACCGGAGGCTTTACCGGCTTCGGAGACTTTTATTATATATGACTTTTATATTTAGGTATACAATACAGGTATTTGAACCAATTATATTCTTGCTGTTATGTACCAGGCCACTCTGAAAGTATTGCGAAAAAAGTTTTTATGTAGGAGAGACTGGCCAGTTATAATAACTGGCCGCACAACTTCACCGATGCTCAGAAGCAGATCCGGGTGGAATGGTGCCGTGTATGATAAACAAATTTGAAGCAGGCTCGTCTCTGCGTGTTTACGACATCATTACAGGTGATGAAACCTGGATTTATCAGTCGACGGTTTGGGTGTTTCAAAACGAATCAACGCTTACCAAAGTGAAGCGATCTAGAAGCAGAAGGAAGATTTTGATTCCGAGTTTTTTCAATTTGACTGGCTACTTAGTTAACACTAAGCAAAGAAACATCAACTCCGAATGGTATATACCATATGTATACCAAATGCTTGGCAGAAGTTTTCTTTGTTGTGAACAACAAGCGACCAAACACAAAACGCGCCCGCCCGTGCTCAAAACGAGGGACTTCCTCAACGGCACGCGGGTGAAACTCCTGGGTCACCGTTCTTACAACTTTGACCTGGCACCGTGTGACATCTTTTTATTCCCGAAAAAAAAAAATAAGCTCAAAGGGATACAATTTTCGTCGCTGGAAGATGCGCTATCAGCGTTCGAGCAAGCTGTAAATGAGGTGTCTGCGGCGGATTGGAAAACGTGTTTCGAAAACTGGTTCAGACGCATGAAACTTTGTATAGAGGCTGGTGGAAAGTACTTTGAAAAGATTTAATAAAAAAGTATTTACCTATAGAACAATTTTTTTTCGCAAAACTTTCTGAGTGTCCCTCGTATTACCTAATGTATTTCTCTTTTCTAGTTTTAATGAAACTATTCTAAATCTTATTATTTAAAGCACTAGGTAGCAAGATACTAAAGATAATTTTGTACTGTCCAAATTCAACAAACAATCTTTAATATATTATAATAAGAAACTTTATTTGAAACCCAAAATACCAAAGGTTTTATGGTTACAAATCGCAGCCTTGCCTCTAGTTACACATGACTTTTTTATAAGTTTCTCGGGTCGACGGATAAAAAATAGAAAGTTCCTGTTCTTTATAAACGTCCCTTTCGGTTTATTCTCCCTCAAGATTAAGGAAAATAGGTAACATTACTCGTAAATTTTCTTATCGCTAAATTAAACCTATAAGAAGTTCCTATAATAATGGCACTACGTATAACTTGATTATTAGTCATGAACGAACGAAATTAAATATTGTTTGCTAAATTATATTTGCGAGTGACACATTTCCGTCATGCATAAACAATATAAGTG
This sequence comes from Dendrolimus pini, assembly GCA_949752895.1. Lineage (NCBI taxonomy): Eukaryota > Metazoa > Arthropoda > Insecta > Lepidoptera > Lasiocampidae > Dendrolimus > Dendrolimus pini. The sequence continues at coordinate 13,314,397 of OX457126.1, forward strand.
CTCAAGATAAGATTGAATTCTAATATTGACATAGTGTGTGTAAGCAAAGATGAAAGGAATTATGAATAAACTTGAAGCATAACACGTTCATCACATTAAACATTACATGATGTAGGAGGATAGCTCTTGTTAGTTTTTACATCACTAGTACGAAAAGCATGTCGGTTCAGCTTTAAACTACTGACCAAAAGTCAATTCTGCTCACTAGGTTAAGAAGAGAAGCTCTGAATTTTTCTGTAAATTTTTAGGCATATCTTTTTTTTGTAGTAGGAGTTCGCGCTTGACCACGATCTCGCCTATTGTTAAGCGGAGGCATGGTCTAAAATGAAGCACGAATACAGCCAAGATACGCCCTACATAAAACAAATGTACAACCAATGATTAATTTGTTGCTAGCGACATACCAGAGCTGTATGTGTCATATGTGAGCAAGGTCATTTTCATTTGTTTCTTGTACGTTTGAATCCGGTAATATGCATAGGTATTCTTTGAATCACTCACGGTCAGAATTCAATTATAAAATCTGTAGTGGAACACGTCTAAGCCAACAGCGCCAGTAAATGGCGCTGTGCAATAATTGAGGTCGCAACCGATTCCGGAAACGTACAAAGAATATATACAAATTTCCAACAACAATAGGTGGGCCTAGACCTGCGTGCAACAACAATACTTCCGCTGAAAGATCTTCCTTTGAGACGGATGAGCATTCCAACTCGTTCCTCCACCCTATACGGCCTCTCTCTTCAAATCGTTCTCTTGATTAGGTTTCAAACTAAGAACTTGCAACAAAAACGAGTAGTACTCTTTTGATGTACAATTAATTGTCTTGGCTATTGAAAAACCGTACTGTATTCTTAAATATTCTGTACTACTGCTTTTATATTATTTAAGAAGTCGCGTTCAGTAAAAAAAAAGTGAAATAAACTTAACAACTAATATAACTGTATTTCTAGAGGTATACCAGAAAGGTTGCCAGGGATGCTCAAGAGCACTAGGTCTAACTATATAACAGCAGCTTCATTTTGCTGATAACAATAAACGAAGAACGTTGCACACACAACCAGAACGTTTGCCTTAATGGCAATTAAAATTTATTATTGAGAAAACGAGAATATCTGAAAAAAATTGTGACCTTTTTACAGTTCTATCAAATTATATGCTGTTACTACTCTTACTATTTATGTAACAATGATTTGGCAAGTACTCGCCTTAAGCACATATAGCACAACTTTATAATGACTACCTGTGACATATGTCTACAGCAAATTAAGCTAAACAATTAGTTAATTATGAACAAGATTGAAATTCGATGCATTCAACACTGATGACTCTAATCAGTTACTAAGCGAATTCCGTTCAATAAGTATATGAAATAAAATCTTTTTTCAGTATTGATCTTGTTGTTTAATAGACTTAAAGTAAAATTTGACTTAAAAACCTTGTGTGGTAGGCATACATTTTATTTAAACACTTTTCTGTACCAATCGATCGATTTAACCGATTGATTAAATTTTATTGAATTAGGTACTCTTTGAATAATAATAAGTAATGTTGTTTAATTTTTTAGGAAGCTTTGTCTTGATGTTTGATTTAATAAAATACAGGTTTCAAATTGTAAATTGTGTAAATCATTCAAAATATTAGCGTTTCTGTTATTTTATTATGTTAATCTTCTAAAAGTAAGCAATGAAGCCACCACACAGGTAATAAAAACGTCATGAGCAGAGACTAACAACGTTATATTTTTTTTTTAATATAGTTAAAATCTTTTACCTTTTCATTTAACCCAATTTTATAGCAACTAATAAACATATAGCAGGTATGAAGTAAGAATTTAATGTTCGGTTTCCAATTGTCGTACGTCGCACCGTGTTAGGAATGAAATTTATTGCGGCATGTTAATTGCGATGCATGAAATAATTTATTATTAGGAGAAAATCTTCGTCGCTAGGAATTCCTTTTTTTGTGGCTGGGGGCGTTCGCACATAGTTTAATTTGACGATGAAAGGTGTATGGAACTGCAGCAGGCGTGAGCCGGCGGTGCTTGATGACGCGCGATTCGTACAGCCTTTCTCAGCTCACCTGTATTGCAAGTTCTTGGTACGGTTAAGCAGATCAGCATGCCCTGAAGAGTATTGTTCTATCACGTCTTTCACGTCGTAAGGTTTCAACGCTTCTCTAAATCTCTTGCGTGCGACAAAATACTTGAGCTACACGGAAATAAAACACATTCTCAAGGGAAACATAATAATTCTATCTAAAATTTAGTAGTCACTCAATTGAACGCCTATGCTGTTAACTACATTTAAAGTAGGGAAGTTTTTGGATAGTGCAAGTATAAATTTCTGGGCAAGTAAAAGGACCTATTTCAAAAATCAATGAGCTCTGCAAATGAAGATAATTAACATAACTATCGAATTTAGAAGTCGAGGGAGCTACTGTTAAACTTTCTATCATGTAAACAGTCATGCAGAATTGTATTTCATCAATTATTTATAATATTATATTATAAGGTTCAACTATTAGTAATGAAAAATTATTCTTAGTTCGTGATCAGATATTAAAAATAATTACGGATTCACTGAAAAATTCCTTGATTAAATTGCGTATTCGCAGGTCAAGAGAAGGCATAGGATCATATTGTCATCAATGAATAAAGTAAAGTTGATATATACAATAATAAAGGTTGAAGTTTTCAGTGTGTAGGGTATCAGTAACTTCAAAATCGCCTTATAAAAAAATAATATTAAAAGATTTTGAAATCTACGCATCATTAATATGTTTTTTAATTTTTCATACAAAATTCTTTGTGTGTATCTTTGAATTGGTATGGAATTAAACGTAAAATCATGTGTACAAGTAGATATAGTAAAACATATTGAGGGTTGCTATACCTGCTTACATATTTACCATAAAAGTTTGTATGTTTCTATAAAGTATGTAAATAATGTAATATGTATAAAAATAATTATGCATGTAAAATTCAATAAAAAAAAAGCATTTATCTTTTAGAATTTTCGTGTTTGTTCGGGATACACGTAAAACTATTGTTTTAAAATATATTTTTTAAAGCTGCGGTATTTTTTATTTCAGAAAATCGACAAGAATATTCCCAACAACAATTTGAAGTATGTAGTTATGTATCTACATATGAAAACTTAAAAAGTCGTGGTAGCGTAATGGTTAGCGCACGCGACCTAAAACTCAAAGGTCGCGGGTTCAATCCTGGCCGGAACGCATGCACCACTTAGGCTGTTTTCTGACCTAATGTGCATATTGTTACAATTACCATGTGCTAACAACGGTGAAGTAAAACATTGTGATGCAACCTGCACATCGAGATAACCGATATGTCAAACCTGCCAAGCCGCCTTGGACAAGCGTGGCGGGTATACTATCCATTGCCCTCCCCTACAGTGGGAGGCCCGAGCCCAGCAGTGGGACAGTTATGGGCTGTTATTATTATTTTATTATTATATGAAAACTTAAGGCAATACTATTGCTACTCATTTTAACCTTAATATTAGTAGAATTTTCTTAAGTTTCGCGACTAGTACCTACAAATAATTGAAATTACGTTTTACCGGTTTTAAGTGCAGAACTTGATTTGATTTTTATTTCGATTTTTCGGCCAATTATCAGTAGCCGTCATCACGAATGATTCTCATTTGGGTGGAAACTCCATCAATTAATAGCTGAATGATCTAAATTTTGTTCTTATTTTCATTAATTTTTTTATCATTTCTAGGAGTTATTTTATCACGTTAAAGGCATTGCGGAAATACCCTATGATTTCAAATATTTGCACAATATAGATCTTTGTTAGGCGTCAAGTATGGAACAAATAGCGGGCAAATAAGTACCTATTTATCTAAACGTCAAAGTTTTAGTCTGGAACAGACTGACTCATTTTATTTAAAACATTGTTTATTCATTCTTTATTTCCAAAAGTGGGACAATTTCTGCAGGTTAAGTGTTTGAAACATACACGTGTGAAGGTGCAGGTAAAGTTTAGTTATATTCTGAAGTGAAAAGGTTTGTTACTGACTGGTTATTGAACGGACAAGCGTACAAGAGGAACAACATACCTAATAGCAAATTGATAACTTCGATAGTAATAGCTGTAGCAAGAATAAGAATTGTACAAACTGTAGGTATAATGACACATAAAATCTCTAGTCGTGTTTTGGATACGTGTATAAAATTGAAAAAAATATGAATAATTAAAGTTAGACAAAAAGTAACGGGTTATAATAATCTTAAAGGTTTATTTTTAAAAGCTCTTATCATTAAGTAAAATAGCTTGTTATGTGTGACACACATTATACAGCTTGACATTTTAGCGTGAAATTAAAGTGTGGTGTTAATATAAAGAATTTTGTATGAAATTACATACCTGAAATTACTTCTGTTGATATTCTTGTGTGATTGTAGCGATTTTAAAGCGACACATGTATATATTGTAGAAATGCATTATGTATTACAGCACTGCACACACTAACTACTGTAGTATAAAAGTATTAGACTTGCGGCCAACTTTTGCTACAGAGGCTACGTTACAAGACAGAGGAGACACAGTCCATACGAAAGGAGTTAAGAACAAAGTAAATATGGTAGTGCGTCGTGTATGAGCTTTCGCTGGCAGCTGCAATACCTAGTCTGGACGTTTTTCACTCGGCCCAGCAGGTCCACATGGCCCGCGGAATACTGTTCAATAACGTCCTTGACGTCGTATGGTTTTAGTGCTTCCTTAAACTTACGACGGGCCACAAAATACTTCATCTGTTAGAATTCCATAAACACTTAAATAACTGACAGTGACTGTAAAACATTTTTAATGCAAAATGTGTTAGATACGAGTTTTTTCGTTAATTAAAACTTTATAAAAAATTTAAATAACTGATTAAAGAAGAAACTAATTTGGGTTTTGTAGTACTTTGAACCGAATGAAAACAAGCAATACATTTAGAAGTCTTGTTTTGATGGTTGTTGTTGTGTAAAACAATTTAGTTTCGTAGGGTTAATACATTCTTATTCTTGTACCTTACCATTATTCGTATGTTATCAAACACAGTCATGATTTAGACAATGTTTTATTAGTTGTTACAATTTAATAATGTGTTTTTGCAGTAGTTAAACCCTTAGGTTACTGTGTAATAGTACCTAAATGTGCTTCTTACCATATTGAAGGCCAATGAGGGTGCAAATTCATTACGTACAGATAAGACGTACCTACTGTTGTTGATATTTGAAACTGTATTGTATTGCGCATTATTATCTTTCGTAGTTATGCTTCATTTGAAATGTATATAAAATGGCTTACCTTTCTAATAAATCTTATGGCAGCTTTATGCCTTGGTGTTAAATTGACGCAACGCGGCTCGTCGTCCTCATCTGCACAAAGAGAAGGATATTTCTTCATAGAGAACTTTAATGACAAATATAGAACGATGCTGATTTATTACCTGTTAAAATGTTCTATCTAGATGTAGTTTCTATGTAGTTGACAGTAAAATACTATAGACTTTGTAGTTTAGTTAGGTACAGAACTTTCAGTCACACAAAGATCAGTCTTTTAATTAATAACGCCTACTATTACCATTGGTGTCCAATGGTTACCAGTTCTAATATGTGAGTTGGTATGCGATAGCTTACTTTTTATTTAAACTTATGGCTTACCTAACGTATGACTATTTGTTCATTTTTGGGTTAGTTAAGTGAATTAAGACCAAAAATTAGCGATTCGTTTATGTATATCAACATTTATAGATTTTTAACATGTTGTGTTTAATTATAGTAGAACAAACTTGTTATATGCTGTCACAGAAACAAAGCCGTTTTTAACATTCAATACTTGATGTTAAATAAAAGCATACGGACAATCGAATTTGTAAGTAGAATAAAATGAAAGCTTAGACGATGTTCTAGTTTGTCTCGAAACTAGGTCTCAACTTGTACAGTGCAATATGACCATCTTGTTGCATGCTTGTTCGATGCCACTATTAACGCTGTTTCATTTATTGTAAAGTAAAATTGATTGGTTAATACCATTTATGTATAATTTACTACCCGATAATCAAATATTTATATAAAAATAATGTTGTTAACATGAACGGCACCGGTTGCATTTGCAGTAATGTATAATTACCCCCTTTTTGCAGATTACTACGGGTTCGAAACAAATAATAGTATAGTAAATAGTAAGGGATGTGGATAGAAATTAGGAAAGGCATGGAGATGGGTACTTAGTTACTTAAATTATTATATCAAAATTTGTTAGATTACTAAGACGACCGAGGTAATTTAATGACAGTCTTGTAGTGTAAAAATCCCTATTAATATTATAAATGCGAAAGTAACTCTGTCTGTCTGTCTGCCTGTCTGTCTGTTCCGTTTTCACGTAAAAACTACTGGACCGATTTGGCTGAAACTCAGTATATATATATTTTCGATGCCGAGAACATAGGATACTTGTTATCCCGAAAAACGGGATAGTTTCCGGGATAAAAATATATTTGTCTTTCTGTTTGTTATGCTTTTACGGAAAAACGATCGGACTGATTTAGTTGAAATTCGGTATACATGTAATTTTAATACCGAGGGTGGACAAGGGATATCTTTTATCCCGGATAATGGGATAGATTAATGTAAAGGTTATCCCAAAAAGTGGAATAGGTTTTATTGGGATTTTCCATTTTCATCATTTTGGTCATCTTTTTCCGATTTGTCCTTATTGTCCTTTTGCCATTTTTGACCTATTTGCCCTTTTTGTCATTTTTGCACTTTTTGCCCTTATTGTCCTTTTTGCCCCTTTTGTATTTTTGTCTTTTTGCCTATGTTCAGTTAATTTCCGAACATACAATTTAAGTTTTTTATACTGGTAATTTTTGTTGTAGTATGTTTTTTCTACTATGGCAACATCCTCTTCTGAAATTATCCTTCTGCTGTTATGTTTGTTGTTCATGTAAAATATTTCATTTAATAAATTTAATTAGTTTTCCTGACCACGTTTTTAATTATACATGTTGCTTGTGGTCCTAGGAACGCCGGAATTGTGTTAGTTTGCAGATTTAAGTGCTATTTGTTGAATTATTTTGAAAAATCGTGTTGGCGTCATACGCCATATTTACACGAAGAAAGCGAATATTATTCGTGCGATGGTGATAAATGGTACTTGGCAGCTACACAGCCAGCAACATGTTCAGGTACCTCTGAAGTCAGGGGATCTGGATTTGATATTATGAGGATCGTCGGGAAGATCAACCGAAAATTTACAAACCGGCACGAACCGGTTTAGTGCAAAACAAAACACGATCACAAAACAAAAGAATATCTGCATCGAGCGTCAACTTGCGGCGGCATTTAAGGAGTAAGGAGTCTTGGTTTATAAAACCGAGATATTCAGCTTCTACGAGAGACGAATCTACCGTTGCTGAGCATCTTCGGCGTGCGTGCTTCACTCCGTATCTTGCTGTTCGCGTTTCGTTGTGCGAAAGTGTTTAAAGTGAAAGTGTTAGTTTTTGTTAGTGTTTCAAGTGCAATTCATACTCATAAACAATGCAGGAGTCTTTAAAAAAACTGCGGATACAGGCAGGACAATTAAAAGGTACTGTAACTAGGTTAGAAAATTTTATAAATGATGTAGCTCTCTTTGAAAAGGCCAGTGTTGAAATGCTTTCTACAAGAAAGGACAAATTAATTACAACCTTTGCAGACTATGAACGGGTACAATTAGAAATAATGGCAATAGACCCAGAGGTGTCTGAAAGCATTGAGGTACTGGAGGAGAAGTATTATACTATCATATCGAAAATTGCTGCACGGTTAAAGGTTTTGGCTCAATGTGAACTATCAAATGAATCTAATGTAGCATCTTCAAGGTTGCCAAACATAGATATACCGATGTTTAGTGGCAAAGATTTCACAAATTATACACCATTTATGGATTTATTTGTTGCAGTTTTTCATAAAAATAGTTCTTTATCAAATGTTCAAAGGCTTTTTTATCTAAGGAAATATCTGTGTGAAGAGGCCTTAAATGTAATTATTAATTTGCCTCTAGTCAATGACTCCTATCCAGAAGCGTTAGAACTATTAAAAAAGAGATATGACAACAAAAGTCGGTTGATAACTAATCATATTAATATAATACTTGAATTGCCAAATATGCAGAAGGGTACTGCGGCCTCTATAAGGTCATTTATATCAGAAGTGCAGCAGCAGATTTATGCTTTGAAAAATCTAGGCCAACCCACTGATCAATGGGATATGCTGCTTATTTCTATTTTAATTAAAAAGTTAGATCAATATACTAACAGAGCATTTCAATTAGACAGGAACCAAGATACACTGCCAACGATGGCAGAGTTTCTGTCATTTCTAGAAAGGCGTGCTACCGCACTTGAAGATAGTGGAGATAGAGCTACTCATGAGAGTTTCTCCAAAAAGATTTTTAAAACTACTAATGTTGCCACCAATAGTGACATTAGAGAAATAATAAATAAAAAGTGTAGATTTTGTGATAAGTATGGCCATTTATTACATCTTTGTCCTAAATTTAAAATGTCATCAGAGCAAGATAGATTACATTTTGTAGGCATGCATAAGCTGTGCATTTCTTGCCTATAGGCAAGGAAAATTAATTAAATTTATTAAATGAAATATTTTACATGAACAACAAACATAACAGCAGAAGGATAATTTCAGAAGAGGATGTTGCCATAGTAGAAAAAACATACTACAACAAAAATTACCAGTATAAAAAACTTAAATTGTATGTTCGGAAATTAACTGAACAGCCCCTTTTGTTCTTTTTGTCCTTTTTGTCCTTTTTGCACTTTTTGTCCTTTTTGCCCTTTTTTGTCCTATTTGTCATTTTTGCCCTTTTTGCCTTTTTTGTCCTTGCCCTTTGTCTTTTTGCCCTTTTAGTATTTTTGCCCTTTGTGTCCTTTTGCCCTTTATATCATTTTTGCCCTTTTTGCCTTTTTTGTATTTTTTGTCCTTTTCGCCCTTTTTGTGCTTTTTGCCCTTTTTTGTCCTATTAGTCATTTTTGCCCTTTTTGTACTTTTTGCCCTTATTGTCATTTATGCGCTTTGTGTCCGTTTGCTCTTTTTGTCCTTTTTTATCATTTTTGCCCTTATTGTCATTTTTGCCCTTTGTGTCCTTTTGCACTTTTTGCCCTTTTTATCATTTTTGCTCTTTTTGCCTTTTTTGCATTTTTTGTCCTTTTCGCCCTTTGTGTCCTTTTTGTGCCTTTTGCCCTTTTTTTCCTTTTTGCCCTTTTTGTACTTATGCCCTTTTTGTACTTTTTGCCTTTTTTGTATTTTTTGTCCTTTTCGTGCTTTCTGACCTTTTTTCCTTTTTTGTCCTGTTTGTCCTTTTTGTCCTATTTGTCATTTTTGCCCGTTTTGCTTTTTTGTCCTTTTTGCCCTTTGTGTCTTTTTTTTTCTCTTTGAACTTTTTTACTTTTTGCCCTTTTGTATTTTTTGCCCTTTTGTATTTTTTGTCCTTTTCGTCCTTTTTGTCATTTTTGCCCTATCTGTCCTTTTTGCCTTTTTTGTATTTTTTGTCCTTTTGCCCTTTGTGTCCCTTTTGTGCCTTTTGCCCTTTTTGTCCTTTTTGTATTTTTTGCCCTTTTTATACTTTAGCCCTTTTGTACTTTTTGCCCTTTTGGTATTTTTTGTCCTTTTCGTCCTTTCTGTCCTTTTTGCCCTTTTTGTCCTGTTTGTCCTTTTTACCCTTTTGCCCTTTGTCTTTTTGCCCTTTTTGTACTTTTGTACTTTTTGTCCTTTTGTATTTTTTGTCCTTTTCGTCCTTTTTGTCTCTTTTTGCCCTTTTTTGTCCTTTTTTCCCCTTTTGTCCTTTTTACCTTTGTGTTCTTTTTGTCTCTTTTTGCCCTTTTCGTCCTTTTCGTCTTTTTTGTCCTATTAGTCATTATTGTCATGTTTGTCTATTATGTAGTTCACATAGACGGGGATAGATAAGTATAACTAGGACGGTTTGAAATAAAGAATGAATGTTTGGATGAGACCAATCATTTCTCAAGTTTATAGATATAATAATTCGTCGTCTATAAAAAATGCGATAGTAACTCGATATGTCTTTCCGTTAAGCTTTCACGGAAAACTACTAGGAAAACTGGATCGGTTTTCCTGTAATTTTGTTTAAATGTAGTTTTAATACGGAAAATGGACATAAACACTTTTCATGCCGGGAGCTGGGATAGTTTGCGATAAAAAATGAAATTAATCGTCCGAGCGCAAATAGCACTAACATGAAAATATAGTACAATGTAACCTGTATTAACGCCTGCTCTTTAAACAAGAAGCACGATTGGGATAGCGGCGATAGCGGCGTAGCCGCGGGTCAAACTCTGGTATATTATAAAAACATAGTTTCAGCCACGCTAAGCTGGTCTGGTTAGAAAACAGCTTCAACGTCATGATCATGATTTTCTTATATAGTAGTAATCATTATGCGAGCGTTTACTTAAAATTGTTTGTTTACTACGTTTGTTATTACATCGTTAAATGCGAGGTTAGCTCATAGCCGCGAACGACACTTGAGTTCATTATTTTTTGTGATTTTCTATGTTTAGTTTTAAGTTCATTATACTTGCAATGTATCCTGTGCTATAATATACTTCATTGTCTACTGTAGGAGTTGTTACTGCAGCACAGTTTTATACTTTTGCAGTGCAACGAACTGTTCTGTTATTTTGGAGACTTTTGGAGGGCTTTCGTGGGGCCATGAGGAGGCTATCACGTAGAAGCCCTTGACAAATTTAATCTAAATGGCATGACACTGACCGACGATTATCCCTGTATACACCATATAACAATGCACCCAAGGACAAACCCCGGCCCGTGAAGGACTACTGTGGGAAATGAGAACAGAAAGTACCGGGCTATTGGAGTGAACTGCTAGTGGTAGGTACTATGGGTCTGGGAATATGGAAACTATGGCGTCTGCCCGTCGCAATGTTCGGGGAACATGGAAAAATAGGCAGACGGTGACTCATTACTCCCTGCATGGGCTCCAAATGACATAGAGGATAGGAGCAACAAGGGTGTGAGTGGCTAAGGGGTGAAGAGAGGTGGCCTGCAGGTTCACCGAAGCTACTTCTGACGTGATGCCATTTATCAATTCCACCCCACGAGTTTGAGCCCTAACTCTAGCGATCTCCACTCCGTGCCGGCTAGCTAAGGCAGGCACGGAGGTGGGGCCTTGCCTTGGCCCCTGGAGTCGGGTCCAAGGTGTCGCTACTCACCTAAGGCTTCGTTACAAAGCCCCCCTGCGGGCTTAACTCAATTATTCTTATTATTTATTTAGTTAAGATTTAAAAAAAGATTAGCCTATTGTAAACTCTAAGCCACTTTCGTATTTTAAACTACCTAGAATAATTTATATACGTATTAAGATACCGGTGTAATGATAATAATATAAATCTGCAGTCCACACATTGCATTCCCATGAATATTTTGGTAAGTTTCATGCTGAAATACGATTTACACATCTATGTAAGAAAACACAACTCATGCTATGTCTAATACTAAACCAGTGGAGCTAGTAATTTTAGTGAAATTGATATTTCATTATCTTTTAACGTGCATTCTTTATAGTTTTCTATGTTACATTTACAACAAACGTATAAGTAGGTATATTTAAAAACTTAGCGCTACTCATATATTTTGGCTTACAGATACGCTAGCCTGAGTTAAATACTTATATTCCAACAACAAAATCAATAAAGTTATATGTTTATGAAAATGTATTATACTTTGATCTCTAATTATGTTATCTTAGAGTATTAGGTAATATTATATTATAATACAATGAAGATATTTATGGAAGCTATTCGAAAGCGAGAGGAAGAATATTTAACAAGTATTAGTAGAGTGGAGGAATAGGTTTTACTACAACGGAAACGGTACATGTACTATTTTAGTTAATATTTTGAGACAACACTGGCACGCGCTGGAGCGTTGTAACTCCTACATCTTACCGTCGGAATTTCTTTTGGAGAGCGCCGTCTCTGCCACCGAGTCCTCGCTGTGCGAAGGGTTGACGGGTCGCGCGCGCCCCGTACGCCCATTCGTCGCGCCTGCCAAGCCACACGCTCACTTCAACACTTGCGTCACTCTAACTACTATGAACACCATATTAGTTCGATATTCTTCCCGACGGTGTTAGTAAATTGCAAGCAAAACGTTTTTTTTTTAATTTTAAGTAAACAAGTGCGGGGTCCCATAGCTCTTTACGATTAAAAGTAGACTGAATATACTTGGTTTCTATACGTGAATCCGCCTGTCTGCCTGTCAATTATTAATTTAAAAAACCAAGGTGCAATGTTCATGTTGTGCTCGTGGCCATGTTGTCTATAATTATATAATTGTAACTGTACTAAGTACTTATTATGTAATAGATTGGAAGCGGTTATGTAATAAATATGTTATTATCTATTCTCTGTTTTCGGGAATGTAGACTGGGAAACACAAGGTAATTATGAGAAGTAGACTTGAATAATAAATGTTAACATAATTTGCTCTCCACGGGTTCTATCCAGTTCCTTAAAGCTAGTACAACCATTAGGGCACAATCAATTAAACAATATGGAAAATCGTGCTCGAATTTGTTGCTAATTAGTAGCCGTAATTAGACATTTTTGCTTTTTTTATTGATGAATTGAGCGGTTGTGTCCAGTATAAATATTCTGGCACAGTCACAGTCCAAAAGCTCCTGAAAACCCTATGCGATGCACGAGGGCATCACAGACTATACGCTAATCACTTTCACGGATATATATGTGCCTATTGAGGTTATGAATTCGTGGATGTGCCAGATTAATATTAAACAACACAGCTGGAAATTTGTGGCTGTGTTAACTAAATAATCATAATCACAGCCAATTATTCCGAAAAAGTCACCAAGTACAAAATATTTTCCCAAAATGCGGATCAAAATCCCCAATCTAGAGACGCTGAACAAGTTGTGAACTTTAGGCACTAGACACGAGTTTTAGCCTGCGATTGGTTGGAGAAAAATAGAAGAAGGAATATATATATTTTTAATTTTGTCTTCAGGGCTAAGTGAGAATCTTTATGATACCAGCTTATTTACTATATATAACGTTGAAATGTTAATAATATTGAAATTTATTTTAAGGAGTAGACTGTGCTGATCATTATTTACTTAGCACAGCGACGAATTTCCGGCTGTGCTGTTTAATATTTAGCTAGCACGACCACAAATTTAAAGCTCAATGTGGAATCTATAAATACGAGTATTTATACATTCCACATTTATTACCCCTAGTCTTATAGATTTATAGATTATTAGCCCTAGTCTATGATAGTTCATTGTTCATCGCATAGTGTTCTAAGCAGTATTTCGACTTGGCTGTGCCAGAATATTTATACTAGGTACTTCCACTCAATTCATTAACAACAACAAAAAAGAAAATGTCTGATTGCGAAAACTAATTAGCAATCAATTAAAGCATGTAAAAGAAGTAAAAACAATATGGCGAATCCATATTGTTTTAGTTGATTGTGCCTTAATAGCTGTGTTAGCTTTTAGGAACTGGTCTATCCTTAAATACCGGCGATCTACATTCGTTTTATCTGTCAGTGGTAATTGAATTAACTATAAAAATGTTGTGATTATTGTCAATTACTAAATTGTAATTGATAATAGTAACAATATTTTTATTGTAATTACTATAGAATTTTAAAAATGCCATGTCTGAACATTGAAGCTATTTAAAAAAACAACTACTGGAATGCAATAGCTACATAAACGATGGAGAACACGACGTAATATTTTTTATATAACTTGTCTGTGTGTCAGTTTGTTTGTTTGTTCGGGTTTCACGTAAAAACTACTGCGACGATTTCGATGCGATTTTCGCTGATCGACAGCAAAGTGTTAGACTTAAAATCTGCGTTACTTTTTATCCTGGGAATCTCTAGATACATTTTCTGGGAAAGATTTAAAATGGCCAGATAAAAAAAATCTAATCCAATGTGAGATTTACTGATCGATACCAAATTTTATGTAGGTACTTAATAAATGAGTGATATTTTTTTGCCGGGAACCGCGCAGGCATATCACGTCAAGCGTGGACGAAGTCGCGAGCATATCCCAGTTTAAATATTAAATTATAATTTTATCATCATTAAACCTATTGGGTGCGGCTGAATAATAATTCTAATAAATCAAACTATAGTTCGCAATTTTAATATTAATGGAATTCACAGGATTCTTTTTCTATGTTCACAGTAATTAGTCTTTCAAATATAAAACCATATCTCCAATATTATATAATAAAGAAAATAAAGTTATCGTCATTCAAAATTGAAGTGACTACGATATACAATTACTTTTGTTTTTATAAACTCTGAAGTGAATATTAAATCCTCAATTGTGAAGTTAATACCTATTTAAGATGTATGAGGCGTTAAATCAAGACTGTTTTAAAGTGTCACCGAACGCTAAATGGGATAAAGCTTTAAGATGAAATTTGTCCCGGGCGCACAGCTTATGCAAAGTAGGATTTCGCATTTCATCTAATTTGATATTACAGAGATGTATAAAGATCTTTCAGAGTAAAAGTATTTTCCTTTGAGAAAGCACCTACTCTGTTATTACTTACATTGCTTTGGCTAATCCATTTGAACAGAAAATTATACGTATACTTCGCTTGAAAATACCTATTAATGCTATATTTATTATTCCACGAGTTTTTATATCACTGCAAAGTAAAAATCGACGTTGCAATTCTCGGTAAACCACGGTTAAAAAATACCTAAATAATGAGGTCAATGCAGTAGGTAGGTGCCGTTTAATGTCTCAGGCAAACTATCGATCGTTTCTTTATCTCTTTCTAGCAAAGCTGGTAGTAGTTTAAAGCTCCAAGAGATAAACGATGTCTTAAATCTTCAACAAAAATTGTTACAAATTAATTTAATTTACAGTTTTCAATGTAACATATATATTTGGACATTATTTAGTCTTCACTGTTCTAATACTATTCATGAACTTACAAGCTTTTACAAAAGGTTGTATTTTCGCCAAAACCGCCATATAGACGCTATTGGCCTTTAGAATAAAAGTCGGAATGCCTGGCTAAAATAATACACGTCTGCATGGACCTTGATATTTTCGTTGCAGCGCTTAAACTAATTTGAAAAGTCAAGTATCGGCCAGAATGTTTGCATATTGATAACAAAGAGTGATAGTGCACAGGGGGTTGCTATCACTTCCGCAGTACGGGCTCGTAACGTTGTCGAGATTGGCATCGGCATGAAAAGGCACAATATTTCCGTTGACGATAAAATTGCGTTGTAAGACTTGCGTAAGTTTTTTAACATACGCCAAAACGTTAGAAACTGACTATGTTTTTATGACAGCACAGTTGTTTACTAATTTGAAACGTGTTTCATGTGTTTGTATTCAAAAAATAGCCGCTGGGGGCTATAATCATTTTTATTAGGAATTATGTTTCCAAATAGTAGGTGCAAACAAGAATCTAACCATTATAGAACTACTATTGGCCATAGTAACAAAATACAGTTTAATTTTGTACGTTCCAGTATTCTGGTAGTCGTATTATTAACAACGGATACGTTATATATATTAAAAAAAAACGTTATATGATTTAGCTTTAGTATTCTGCAAAGTTATATAAATTATGATTAAAAACATTACTGAGCGAACTTTATGTGTAAGACCCGTACGTAAATTAAATATGAAATGGTACTTACTAACGATTATTATCTTTATCTAATTTGGCTACTTTTTTCCGAAATTAAACTTAATTTAATAAAGTATTAAGTTACTGCTTAAAAATAACCTGATTTATGTTTAAACATACTTAATGACCAATAAAAACCAAAAGGACCAATTTGTAAACCAAAAGGTTGTGTAAAAGTGCCGATGTCTGTACAATGATGATTTTATGCGTGCCTGTCATAGTGCATAATTGGTTTTGTTTGTCCCTAAATATCCAGGGTAATTGTACACCTCTAATCCATTTAGATCCTCTAATCGATTTATGTATTATATATTTTAACAAATATAAATGAATTGCTGTGTATCGAAAGGAAGACAGGCGGACATCGGCATTTTTAATAAAATTATTTTATTGTGACTTTATAAAATATGTCCTACATAATTAGTTTTAAACGCAATTATAGATTGTTGGCAAATACACAGAAAAATCATTAAGCAATTCGGCAAATAATGAATATCGTAACCGTTACTTGATTTGTAAGA
Organism: Dendrolimus pini; assembly: GCA_949752895.1. Classification (NCBI taxonomy): domain Eukaryota; kingdom Metazoa; phylum Arthropoda; class Insecta; order Lepidoptera; family Lasiocampidae; genus Dendrolimus; species Dendrolimus pini. Next base: position 13,330,673 of record OX457126.1, read on the forward strand.
TTCTTGACTTAAATATAATTTGAAACGGCTCCTATGAACTATCTTGGCATGCAGAATAAAAATGCAAAGCAGTGTAAAAGTAGTCATACGTATTTATTTTAAATATAAGTACTTTACTTAACTCAAAATATAAGCTTTTAACAAAGCCATTCCAGTAACATGAGATACCTATGCTAAATCGCTTATAAAATTGGAAATTCACCGTGTGAACCGCGCTCTCCAATAGGCCAAACATATACGCAAATTTCATCAAGTTTATCAGAACAAGTTTTATTCCATATTTCCATCAACTCAGATCTTCAACACGCGTAAGCGATTATCCTATGGAAGCCACTTCAATAGGTACACGTGAAGCTTCTCATTGCAAATGTCGGTAGTCTTAAGCGATATTGTAATCTACGCGAGTGCATATTTATTTCAAAAAGTGGAAGAAAAATAATAGAAAGAAGTAAAAGATACATAGGTAGATTTTCAGCATCAGTTTCGGAGCTAAGGCGGAGCCATTTTTGCCAGTACTCAGATTTTCTGTCCAGCCAAGTGCTACGTCGATATTTTGGTCACGTTTTGAACTTCTGGAAATTTATTGCTAACAAGAGTTTTAATAAGAAACGCAGCAGAAGTTTATCGACTGTAATATTGTCATGCCATAGTGCCGTCTAAGAGATGTAGAATAGAACCTTTGAAGCAGCTTTTCCAACAATGTAGCAGACAACACGCACGATCACCTCCCGTTGTACGATTATCTACGAAACAGGGCAACAAATGACATCACACTGTTTTATACCAAACTTCTCGTAAGCGTATGTACGTTATTGTAGGTATATGCAACAGAAAGTGTGGTAAGTTGTACGCAATGTGACAGTCATTTATTTTGTTTTATGTTTTTAATAATAAGAGTATCAATAGGTTTGTTTACTGTTTACGATGCTCATAAAATATGAATAATTCTGTTTAACGATTTTTAGTAACCGTGCGACATTTATTCACTTAGTACAAGAACTAAGTATTTATATACATATAATACTTATTACTAAAAATATCAGCTAGCTTATGTTTTTTATTTCTATACTAAATAATTATTTCATGTTATGTTTGTTTAACAGGTTTTGGGTGTCTTCAATTTTATTTCCTGGTTTTTACGAAACCTTTTATATGTAGATACCTACCTGTGAATTCATACTTAGTAATTATTGAATAGTAGTTATTGAAAGAAATATTTGGTGAACTGTTTTTCAAAAACTTTGGAAGTTTATATGATAAAGATATCAACAGTGAAATTGTTTTTGCTTGCACCAAAATGTGAATATTAATCTAAAACTTCAAATACTCTTAGATTTTTAACTAAGAGTATTTGAAGTTTTGTTATACTTTATTATAATAAAATTAAAAGGTGTTAAACACAGAAATTGGACAAATATTATTTTAGCCTATGGTTATGCGCTAGTACCTGCCATACCAAATTTTAGTGATATTCGATAATTCTATTATGATTACTGCCTAATATACATAATAATATGTAGTTTCAGAAAGACATGTGTTTTTGTGTGACTGCGTTAATACACTCTAAAATATTTAGAAGTTTTACTATTTCTGTTTATATATAATGCATGTTACAGTACATTTAAAACCTGTATTTTGGGTTTAAATTTTTAGAATTACATAAACATTAGCGCGCTTCAACTTGAATGACTTTTTAAATGTAAAAAATGCACTGTATGTAGTAAACAAACGTAAGTGAAACCATCATTCAGTGTGTTTACAGTACAGTATAAGTATTGATTTCTTTGTAAGTGAGACAATGCATGGCAGGTGTGAGGATAAGTGGACAACTTACCGAGATTTTCAGCGCTGGCGTTAACGTCGTATCTGTGGGCGGGCTTGGAGTGGGGCGCGGGGGAGTGCAGCGAGGTGCTCTTGTGCCGCCGAATGGTGGGCAGCCGCGACACAAACGACGCATTGTTTTTGAACGATGCGCTCATCACTCGGCTGACAAACATTACACATAATAATTGTCTTTAATACGTATTACATGAATCTTCAAATGTAATGAGAACGATATGGATCAATATAGGGTCATAAATTTATATCTTATGGCTACCCTTCAATTTCAGCGGACGCTCGGTGTTTATTATCTACGCGTAGGATTAGCAAATTTTTTGCATATACCTTTTTAATTTCTTATATTCTGAAAGTATGCTGGGAGTTGCCTGATCACATTGATGAAAAAAGTACTTTTTGTCCCTGGGAAACGATTTTCCCTGTCCTCAAATAAATTAAAAACTATGCAACTCATGTCTAACTAACATTTTTTACAACCATTGTTAAGTAGTAGTAGAATTACATTGTAGATTCTACAATTGTAGAAGAACACAAAGGCAGGCAAAGGAATCTTATTCCATACAGCCAATTCTGATGTATAAATCTTCGTATAGTAGCGCAGTTGTATTGTAGGCTACAACCGACGCCATTCAACGGAGTTCTTGTGGAAACTCGAAAAACCACATTTGACTATACAGTTCACATTTCTAACAAAAACGCATAATTACTACTCAAAAACTATCAATATCCTACAACTATTGTTAATTTTAGAGTATTTTTACACATTTTTAGAAATTAGAACTGCACAGCACGACGTCCCCTTTCAGTTCCCGCCAAAAACTCCACAACCACTGTTAAATCGTGACATAAATTGTAATAAAAATATCAACAATTATGTAATATTACTTTTCGCTAAATAATTATTTTATTTATAAAAAAAATATTCTCTATCATGTGACAAAAAATACTGGCTGGTAAAATGCCACAGAAAAACAAATTTACTTGACGTTTCATAGGGACGTATTCAATGAGTTCATCATATTTAGACATAGATTTAACCCCAGATTTCATTAGAGAAGTATTGTTTGTTTAGTTTTTATTTACTTTCCTCATATTCGAAATAAAACCAGAGTGTTAACGTAGAGTGAAAGGCCTATTTAGGCACTCTAACTATTATGGCCCTCGCGACAACTTTCACTTTCACGTCTCATGTAACTATGTATGTATTTCTTCACCGTACGTGTTAATTGCAATAACGTGTTTCTGTTTTCTTTTATTATTCAAACCTCCGTTATTGCGTTGGTGCGTAGATTCTACGGCTACTAAACTGAATCTTTTTCCAATTGCGTTTAACCGATTTATGACATTCCAATCTTTGAGCAAATAGGAGCCTAAACCGTCAGAGTAAAAAAATAATCATATAAATTTCATTAAAAGCTTTGCATATTAGGTACGTCAAGAAAAATCGAAATGTGTGCTGGGACACATATTAGAAGTGAAACTTCAACGGACAAGTTGAAAAACGAATCGCAACGGACAAGTGGAAAAACGAATGGCAACGGATAAGTGGAAAAATGAATCGCAACGGACAAGTGGAAAAACGGATCGCAACGTACAAGTGGAAAAACTTCAACTGACAAGTGACAAAATGAATCGCAACAAAATTTTAACTTGAAGTTTTACGGGAAGATTGTTAATGTACTTGTCAAATTTGAAAACCTAATAAGTAACTGCTCAAAATGAAATTTCTTATATTTACTTAATTTGAAATGGACTCAAATTATTATTACAAAAATTACGTTAAACAGAAGTTTCAATAATAAGCATACCTTTTTATCAAATAATCTAATCTATACATATATTTCAGTGGACCAGATACATAATAAAAAATATAGGTAAATTTATAATGAGTTTGATTAAAACCGGAATATTGTTTCAATTTGCGACCGTGTTTGTCTGGCTTCATGTCACTTATTACAAATTGAGTGAGCGATATTCCCGCTGGAGTTCTATAAGCTTCGGAATACGACGTGACTTGTTTCATAATAATTATGCAGTGACGTACGCCTTTCGATTGGTAGTCTGAGTAAGCTATAGAATGCTCCACCATTTTCTGATTATTTTTGGATGATAATTATTTAATATCGCCTTTGATTCTAGGAATATAATAAATAGATAACACAGAAGTCCAACCTTGTAGTGTTATAACATTTTAAAGATCGGTGATCCAATCGCCAAATCAAAATCCTTATAATAGACCCTACAATAAAGAAGTGATATTGTCAAAAGTCTAAAAATTTTAAGTGTCCGCCTTAATTATACTTACTTATATATCCTACTAGCTGTCCCGGCAGACGTCGTCGTCGTCGGTAAAAAATAGGGGTTGATTGTAGAGGGTTGAAAATGTAGGGTTGTATGTATTTTGTAATGTTGTGTCATAAAAAAATATATCTAAAAATTTTAAAAAAATAGGGCTGGTCAACCCTCACTTAGGGGTATGAAAAATAGATAGTAGCCGATTTTCAGACCTACCCAATATGCACACAAAATTTCATGAGAATCGGTCAAGCCGTTTCGGAGGAGTATGGTAACTAACATTCTGACACGAGAATTTTATATATAAGATATGTTACTAGTTAATGAAAAAAATTAAGTATACATGAGTATGTTTTCGACTTATTTATTTCAATGGTTTATTCGATGTGTGGCAATATTAACTATGTTGATTATAAGGTGGAAAAATTAAAAACGTTGAAGTTATTAAAATTTACAAAATACTTTTTTTATGAAAAATTGTTACAACATCGAGTAGTTTTTGAAAGACAGGTTATATACTTTCGGTTATATACTTTTTTAAGGCATTTATGTCAAATTACAAAAATATCCCGGAATCCTTCACTGTTCGTGACTTAGGTCACACTTCACTTCACTCACAAACGCGTCTTTCAACGTTCGCTTTCGCCCGATCAGCCCGAAAACTCGATTCGATGAAATTTTAGAAACAATATAGTCCATATAAAATATGAATAAATGAAATATACAATGGAAATAAATACACTTACATAGAAAAAAAAACAAGCAAAAAAGTTCTGAAACGAGAGACGAACGATGTTCGAGTGTAAGCCTTCTGATACGGATTTGGTCGGTTATAACTTCCCGAAAATTGTTATTAGCTTATCCCTGTTTAAAAGATTCTCGTATTGTAGCGATTTTCATATTAAGTGTATTTTTGCTGCTATCCTGAGACGTTATTCAAATAATTTCACATAGCCTAAAAATGTTTATTATAAAAATGGTCGTTTTTGTATGATATTTACCTGGTCTGAGGACTGGGTAGAGGGACTTGATGTATTTTCCAAGTGGCCACACTCATTGAGTGTTCGTCTGCCGCGTAGCACCTCCACAGCGATTGAATAAGAGTCGCCGCTGGTTGACGTCTTCTTATCATGTGCTTTTGACGCTGTTGTTGCTGTACTTTTAAGGCAAAACCCGAACCTAAAATACCCTGAGACACAAAATGGTAGATCTAATTATATCCCATGATGTTTCACTCATGTATCTGAACCTAGAATCCGTGCTATATTGACTCTATACATTTTAGAAAATGTATTGATTCATCTAGGTGTAAGTAGGGAGGTATAAAACCCTAGAGGGTCAAAACTATCGCATTTCCTCCCCGTTATTAAAAGTACACAATAAAAACATTTTCATAATAATAGGTTAGTTGAAACTATGTCTTTGTTTTTTTTTAATAAATTGAGATGTTCTCAAACATGTTATTAAAAATTGTTGAAGTGCCACAATATTTATATATTAATATGTAAAAATAAATATAACAGATATAATTATATGAGTTATTGGGTATATGACCCATTTACAATAAATTCCTAATAATAATTGACGATAATAATTTCGCCGTTAAAATATTTTGCTCTTCCCATATTTTAATTATGTATAATAAAAATAATTGTATTTACCTATTACTTAAACAACAATTACATAAGATTTCGTCTCGTTAGAATCGCGACGTAATTATTCAGCAATGAAGGAAACTGGGACGTCTTTTAAAATGCAAAAAGTTTATTAATTGACTAAAAACTAAAATACGTATCCGTATCCTATCTCTTATATACAGCAGCTTCATTTGTAAGTGTAGAACAATCCCTATGAAATAATTAAACATTTGTTACTATATGAACCAATGAGTATTGATTTACTATGATTGATTAAACAAAGTAAGCCTTTCGTATATACTAAGAGGTTCTCACCGCAGGGAGTGCGAAGAATGAAATTCCTAATAGCGCGCAGAAAGAGGCAATGAATTTTCCTTGCCACGTTTGTGGCACCATGTCGCCGTATCCCACTGTGCATAGAGTTATCTGTGATAAAATATGTACATGTCTGTAAATGAAATCTTAAATGAATTAAGTATATAACTATTAAATGTAGATATAATTTTCACATTTAAACTAAATAAAGAATAAATATTAAAAACCAATAACAATATCTAGACACGATGTAAGACCTTCTGAAACTTTTCTGAATTCTCTAAATTTAATATCTGGTATCTCTACTTCAAAATTTGATATTTCAAGGCTTATCTTAGTGAGAGGTACTTGTTTGCACTTTGCTCTTGAGACACTTAAACCGCACGGGGTTGTGAGGTCTTGAGCTTCTATTGAAAACTTTCAAAGTGCTTGGTCGACTCGTCATATGATCAAAGGGCTATTTTGTTTATTTGGGACAAAAAATATGTACCTATTGCGCACCAATGACGCATCCTTCTGGGGACTTTACCTATAGAAAATATATTTACCATTTTTAGCTCATTGTTATACTTATACCCTAGGCTACTCTAGAGCAATTATGGGTAGATTACGGACCTAATTTTAAAGTTTATACATTTAGTTACATAAAAATTTTATTATACATCAAATCTATATTATAAAATTACATACTATTGAATACAATGTAAGAAAACTTAACTTATTTGTGTTGTATTCTACCCATAGTCCCTCAAGACTATAAGTAGAATACTGAGCCCAGATCACCGTCTTCTATGGGTAAGGTGCCCAGAAGGCTGGCTACGTTTCCTCGCTGAATCGCCATACTGATCCGTTGGCCGAGGTAGGCACCAGCCTTCTGATCACCTGAAGAGTCAATGAGCCGTTTCGATAAATTTTGGTAGAGGCTCATGGCCTCAGGACCCCACGGTCCAAGCGTCTCGACAGCAAACGGCACAAACATATAACTCTCACTGAGGGTTGCATATTTGCTCCGCTTGAGTGGTTATACACTTGAATACATCAGATTAGAGTTTATATTTATATCAAAAAAGTTGCGAGACCAAAAATAATCCAATTGAAAATTGTACTGACTTCCTATTACCATAAATAATTTTAATACGGTGCTGGAATTATAGAGACTGCAAGCAATTGTAGCGATGTGGAGAAAGTGGGTAACAAGCATTCGGAGTTTACATAGGTGCCGTTAACACGGCAGGCATACCCAGAATAAAATTATGGCTTAAATATTTGTTATGATATTTATTTTATTGCTTTTATACTAAACTTCATAAAAATATTTTATTTATAACTATACTCACAACTCCCCACCATAAAGCTTCAGCGAAATTCTTAAACTTAGTCTCTGCTACATCCTTCTCTGCTAAGTATACCAAAAATGAGGCAAAAATTAATCCCAAGAAACCTATGTACAATGTAGTTATTAATTCCTGAAACAGAAAATAAGATGGTGAAACAACTGCGATTTCTTAAGGGAACCTAAAGTTCATCATGACCTCAATAAGAACATTGGGTTAAACCATGTTAAACCGCAGCATAGGTTTACAATTAATATGAAATTACAAATTAAATTATTTCCCTTTTCACTGTATGTATTAGGTTTCAGAATTCAATCTTTAACTTTATTCAAATTTACATTGTAGTGTTTCGGAACTTCTAATCATCGATGTCATATACACGTAGACACTACGACACGAGTACTGACAGTGTGAGGTTAAAGGAATACATTTAGGCCCGTACAATTAAATAATTCTGTCTTCATTTACAACCCGGTAAAGAAATAAATAACTTAGTAGGTATTGGAATATATAAGCAAATCAACTATAAAACAAGACCATAAAACCAAAAGATTTCGTCGCTCAGATCCGTAACAAGTCGGTGTAAACATTTGTTAAAGAAACGAAATTTCCTTAAAGTCAATACCTATTGTGGGAAGTGCGCAAAATACGTCACCAACCCTCAGTTTTTTTGCTCTGCATTGTCATGCAAGTTTAGCTTGAACTGATTGTAGATGAATATAGCATTTCACCTTTCGCGGCGTGTACATTTCAACCTACAGACATGATTGAAAGGGGAAATTGCTACTAGACCCTCACCACTGCTTACTCAGCGTCATTATACCAAATGACCATGTTCGTGCAAAACTAATCGAATAATGTCGTGTGAAGGCCATATTATTGTAAAAATATGTTGACATAATGAGGCATAAATATTCAAATTCGTCGTCTACCTATTATCTGCCGTAGGTGTGTATGTGCGTAACGAAAATGAGAATTTTAAATTAGTAGCAGAATTAACTACCTAAGATTGTATTTAAGTTTTCAAGTTAATAGAATGTTTAGTTATGACTAACAAAGTATAACAATTACAGACAACACAGACACCTATTGTTGGTTAATAATAGAATCCAAATGTATAGCGTCAACACCTAAAGACGTCTGTTGAACTAAAATATCATTCATTGTTTTCATAGCACCAGATGTTGCTATTCATTATCGAAATAATTTCGGTCAATATGGAGCTCAATATTAATTTTGACCACATTTCATGAAATATTAAATCTATACAAATAAATAAAGTTAAAGTGTCCGTTTGTAATGTCAAAATAAAACCTTTTTACTAAATGCACATGAAAGTATATATGGTCCAAGATCCCAGTCACCCCAGACTTACGTGATTTTAGGAAACATGATTTTTTTGGGATCGGTAGTTTAACATAAACTTAAAAAGGAATGGATACTCGCTAACCTGAAATCGGGGCCGTTTTATAGGTAGCAGGTATCAAAGGTGGATAAAAACCTTGCTTACTTACGTCAAAGTAGCAAGTCTAGTTTTTATATATGTCATATATGATATTGTTGTAAACAAAGATTATACAGTTGCCAGACACTTCCTGTGGGCCACAACTTTTGATAGACACTTTAAAAAAGTATGTGCAAACTTACGTCATTTTAGGAAGGCTGAATTTTATATATATCATCAAGTATAATATTTTAAAATATTTTCCAATGAGTCAGACAAATCTGACGGGCCAAACATCCACCCAGACTCGTTAAGAGTTCTACATTTCGAGGAAGCGGAACTTTTATTTTTAGAAAAATAATTAAACAAAAAAGACGACTGCAAAAAGACAATTTAACCCTTCCTTGGTCGTCGTGTAAAAATAAAAATAAAAATTTAAAATCTCACGCCAACAAAGTCCCGGGTTAAAATAAAACGTCTAACGACATAATTTCTGGTGCTAATTAATTTAGCACTTTGCAATAACATTTTCAAATGGAAAGTTGGCTGATAAACAAAATTAAATATTCGTATGCTATTCCCATGTAAGCCCACCGCCAGTATTAATGTTTACTTTAGTTGCGTGACGCATAGCTTGATATTTCAAATATTTAAGCTAAAAAAACCTGTTGGACAATATTCAGCTAGAAGCGAAATATGAAAAGAGTTAACAATGTTATTTGAATAGGGGTTTATAGCTATTTTGATAAAAAAATATAACCTTATAAAATGGTCACGTTGGTCCGTCTGTCTGTCCATATAATGTTACGGATATTTTTCTCAAAAGGATTTATATTAGGATTCCACGAATATTCGGTCACTTTTTGAACTATTCAGTATTCGGTCGAATACTGGGTCGTATTCGGCTGAACTGAATATTCGTGGCAATTCTAGTTAAATCGTAGATTCACTATCAATAATTTGTGATTATAATAATATCACATTTTTGAGTCCTTTGTGCGTTTTCTTTTCACGATTTGGTCACTTTTCCTAACTGTTAAGTATTCGCCCGAATAGTTAGAAAAAGTGCCTGAATGCCGAATAGAAGCAGAATATTCGTGGCACCTCCAATTTATAAAGATGAACTAGCTGTTACCTGCGACTTCGTCAAGGTGGTATTTAATTTACTTTCCAATCCTGGGAACGACGGCGGCGTGCGCGTGGGCCTTTCATTTATTTTTCTAAAGTAAAAGTTGCCTACGTTACTCATTATAACATAAACTATCTACCAGGGAAAGTCCCGTCAAAATCGGTCCCGCCATTTCAGTGATTAGTCGGAACAAACAAGTAGACACACAGCCCAAAAATTTAAAAGTGTTTTTTTTGATGTAAGTACTTTCATATGCATTTAGTAAAAAGCTGTTATTTTAACATTACAAACAGACACTTCAATATTATTCATTTGTATAGATTGAGAAAAATAGGTGTATTTTATATAGCGTTCGGCACGATACACTCGTGGAGATTGTCAAAAAAACAAATAGAGAGTAACAAACAATACATGGCCACTGTTATGAGGCTTCGAAAAAAAGAATTTGCTATCTACGGCGGCGGGTAAATGAAAATGTGGTATCGCTATGTATAGATTTATCAGTACATTTTTATTTAAGTCAATGTATAGTGGCTTCGAAAGTTTAAACCCTTTTTAACTTTTGAACTCCATTGATATATAAAGATGTAAATGTATTAGAATGGAATTCTGAAAAAGTCAAACTGGTAGATTTTAAATATACTTTTAGTAAGTATAAATTGGCTTACACAAGTTGCGGTGAATAGTTTTTGAGATATGGGTTCATATATCATCATCATCAGAGCGTTAAATCGCGATTCCATTCGGAGCGTTCGCTTCAGAGCCCGGGGTTTGCCTTTGTACTTTTCTTCACCACTTCGCATAGTCTTCAGGGATGCTGATTGTTATTGGGAATCATTGTTTAAAACATCAAGTCAGCACTTTTTGAGCCCTACTCCTTCTACCGGGCCCGTGTGGAGGCGGCATGCCTAGGCATATTTTCCTCACATAACTAGGCGTACCACCATTAACAACTCTCTTGAAGCTTATCTGTTAGATCGCGGACATGACTGCCATTTGCGGGAGTACCTGTTGCGGTGCTTCTGCGTGACTTGACACATCCACCGCAGCGTATTTATTTCCGTGACGCCAATCTCTTACTTGTGTCGTACAAGTAGACACCACGCTTTATTGTTATATAAAAGGACAAGTTGATTTATAGTGGCATTTTGGGGTCCCAAATGACTCTATTACCCTCACACTACTTGACCCAAGCCGCTGAGATACAGGCCTTAACGTCGTTGATACGTCGTGCCAGGCACTCCCCGGATTCAACAACCAATCATGGAGGTTGCTCATGGGTACCTCTGATGCCGTTCAACACTTCATCTAATATCATGCCGAATAGAATCAGACCAGATCCCTGATGTGCTCGAGATAGTTATTATGGGGACGGGGGCAAAGATAATAGGGGCCAATAGTAGCCCGACCACGAACGAATATTAACATAGGTTTCTGGCACCCTTATGCGCCTCAGTGTCTACCAGATCATCATGCAAGAAACACAGTCCAAGTCCTGCTGCAGGTTCAGAAGAAGAAGGTGTAGTCAAATGACAAAACAGTTGGGTTGTGACTGCATCAACTGTGTCAATGAATATTCTATAACAACGTATTTTGATCACGTATTACAGTTTGTTTACCGGAAGCAATTTAGTAACAATTCAATGTTCTACCGAGAGTATTTATAGAATTAATCATCGCCTGCGAGAGTAATCGCTTCATTAAAATAAATTATGTGTGGAAATAAATCACTCGCTATACAACATCTGTTTCAAACTATCACATTTACAATTAAGAGGAAAACTGTTTTGCCAGATTCAAAATATTAATACTATCTCTATCTGGTTCAAAGGACGAGTTTCAATTACCTTTAATAATACGTTTTTAAAACTTATTGTGCTTTACGGATCAGGAACTCGGAATCCAAATATAATAATAAGTAAGTATGTATTAAATCAAATTAAGACGAGTTAAAAATGTTATAAGGATGTTAAAGATTTAACAACGTAGGCAAAGCATCGGCTCGCATAATATTGCAAATGTCCATGGACAACAGTAACCACCAGTATATATAAAGTACTCTGTGGTAACCACCTAAATCATCATCAACAGGCGGTCCGTCTCCCTGTTAGCCTACAAGCAAACATAAAATTAAAAAACGAAGTTTATTGACATACAATTACTTTTTGTAACGTATTCTAACTAAAATGAAAACCAGAATACTCCATCTGTCAATAACAATGTTTACACATCGGCTAAATAAATTTGTTTGCTGTCAATACGTCAAGAGCCATATATGTACCTATAAAGATTGATATTGTTGTTCGGTGTATAACTCACTTGCCGATGTGCGTATACAACTGATCCCAGTAATTTCCAGGTGCCGCCGCGTCTATCCATTCGAACCATGCGCAGAATTTGGAAGAATCGAAGACCGCGCAGGGCAGACGCGGCAAACACCTGGCCCGACGACCCCATCGCCAGCACCACCAACGATGCCAATATCGTAGTGACATCTGCATTAAATAATAACATTACAACAAATAAAAGAAAGAAACACAACCTCGTTAATCGATCATATATTGCGTATAATGTACCTGTCTGGGACAGTATTGAAAAATTCACGACTCCAGACCTTACATAAAACAGAAATATCAGCTCTTCGAACTTATTAATTATGGTATATGTCTGTTTGTAATTCAACTGTGTATTAGTCCGCAAAAAAGTTTTATGGTTTTTCAAGATTTGCAATAGAAGCCCGCGTTATTGTTGTTTATGCGTTAAAAATCCTTAAAATTACTGTAGGCTAAGAATAGTCTTAGCCTACAGTAATTTTAAGGATTTTTCTTCTATTCTGAGCTAAGTATAGACTTAGCTCAGAATATATTCTAGTAGAAGAGAGCAAGTAATATAAATATTATTTACATTACCGTCATAATCGTCAACAATAAGGAAATGGCTGTAAAGATAACGAATATAGAAATAATTTACTTCTTTGTGCAAATTCTCATGACATTGAACTACAATAATTTAGTAATAAAGTTGCAATATTCGTTTTCCTCGATTCAGCTATTATAAAACAAGTTTCCATTTTTAAATTATGTATGATTCGCTCGTCTATTACTTTTCAGACTTCCTACTTATATTTCCTTGAGTCGTTTTGCATTGAACATGACTTCTGAGGTTTATAGTTAAAGAGAAAAGTTTTAATATGTAACTATACATAGAAACAAGTCAACGTAGAATTCATCAAAAGATAGCGTATAAATTCAGTAAAATTAATTTTATTGTCTTCGGCAGTGTTTGCTGGTTGGTAAGGTCTCGAGGAGGGTGGCTCCCAAGAGACCATAAGAGCGGTCGCATCGCACGAAACTATTGCCAAGGGAACGTAGACCGAAAATGCGAAGGACACAGCAGATTGGCCGTGCCTGAAATAGGGTCGCTTCGTCACGGTTTATAGACTGAACGTGACTTTTACTTGGGATTGTTGTGTAGAGAAGGGTGTCAACTGACATTTTTTGTATACAGGTTTTTCTAAGTGTATTAAGACGATAAAAGTTTATGTTATCAGTCTAACAGTATACAAGTATATTTCGAATATTATGTAGATGTTGTCTTATTCATTTTGTACAATTTTCAGGATATTAAAAACATCAAAAGTAGGGGGGGGGGGGACGTCTTACATTGCTGAAAATAAATTATTTAGGTAAATAAGCTTAATTCTGTATCTTTTTATTTATTTTTCAATGTTCACGGGTGTTAGTTAGTTAGTGGAATAAATATTATGCGTACCTATATGATGTTATGTGCTTTTTGTGAAAACTTTTTACAATCATTAACATGGAAAGAAAAATATTATGCCAGACTGGTCATTAAAAGACGTATTTACAATCGTAGAATGTATTTCACTAACTGCCATAATCATAATATAACAAACAATAAAAGTAAGCATTTACATGCTTATTAATAACGTACCAGGATATAAGTAACTAAAATTACTAATAAAGAACACTAGGTAAAGCCGCTCTTGGCGGTATTTTGGTTTCAGTTGCAACTTAATTATGAAATACTTTTTAACGTTAAATTGTTCTGGTGATATATTAGTGTACTCTGTGGAGGTTGTGTGCTATAAAGAGATATATTTCTATCTATATAGAGTAAGTAGTAAGTACTGATAGTACTAGTAAGTGTTTCTTTGCGCAAAGTTAAAGACTAAAAAACATATTATTTCAAATTAACAGCATTATTCAATGTTTATCTATGTACTAGATACTACTAGAAAAACACCGAATAATTCTGTTCAGTTAAATGATACTAGAATATTTTTTTGTCTTTTACTATGTGCAAAGTAACTTACTATTATAATTCACCCAATCATACAGAAGCTAAATTCTAAATTTTACGTATGGTATCTTGATGATGGGACCTTAGGAGGTGACATAGACACTTTAAAAAATGACCTGATATATTTAATAAGTGAGTTTGGTAAAATAGGTCTGACTTTGAATTATTCCAAATGTGAACTTTTTATACCCAATGCTACCGGAAACGACAACAACACTATTTCCGATTTTCAAGTTTTGGCTCCAAATTTAAGATTAGCAAAGAAAGACAATCTAAGCCAGGATCCATCCAGCCTTGGATCTCCATATTTCGTTGACGATAAAATCCAAAATTTTCAGTCCAAAATTAAAACATTAAAAGAAATAAGCGCACATTGCACAGTGCCTATTTTATTATTCGGTATTGCCTGTTTACTCCAAATTTCACGTACATTTTGCGGTGCTCTCCACTTTGGAGGCATCCAAATATTTTGTATAAACTAGACAACATTATTCGGCAAACCTTAACCTCCATTATAAACATACCTTTGGACGATCGATCGTGGACCCAAGCATCCTTACCAATACGGTTAGGAGGCTTGGGTGTACGCAAAATTTCCGACATAGCACTACCTGCCTTCTTGTCCTCAGTTTATAGTACTGTGGCCCTCATAGAACAAATATTAAACCCGTCACTTAGTGGCTTTGAGGTCCCATACTTGACTGAGGCCAGAAATGCTTGGTCCTTGGCTTGCCCAACGCAAAATTTACCCGCGGAACCGAAGTCGCAGAAGCTATGGGACGGGCCGCTCAGCAAGCTAATACATGAGAACCTTTTGTCTTCTTGTATTAGCGAAACTGACCGCGCCCGTCTTTTAGCTGTCTCTAAATGGGAGTCAGGTTTGTGGCTCCAAGCTCTGCCCTCGGCGAATCTAGGCACTCTCTTGGATGACACTACATTCAGGATTGCTGCCTGCATTCGTCTGGGGGCAGGCGTTGTGGTGCCACATCGCTGTCGGTGCGGAGATAGAGTTGATGAGTTAGGCCACCATGGCTTGTCATGCGCAAGGAGCGCTGGCAGGATGTCACGGCATGCTACACTTAATGACATTATCCGTCGGTCTCTTGCCACCGCTGGGGCACCAGCTGTTCTTGAACCAAATGGGCTGTGCCGCGACGATGGTAAGAGACCAGACGGGATGTTGTTGGTGCCATGGAAGATGGGACGCCCGCTAGTATGGGACGCAACTTGTGTCGATACTTTGGCGGCGTCCCATCTTCCAGACACAGCCGTGACAGCCGGGGCTGCTGCTGCACACCAGGAGGCCCTGAAATGTCGCAAATATGTATCCATTGGTAGTGGGTACGTATTTGTGGCTTTCGGGGTCGAGACCCTGGGGCCGTGGGGGCCTGGAGCTCATCACCTCTATCGAGACCTCTCAACACATCTTATTGAGGTCTCGCGTGACCAAAAGGCTGGCTTGTATCTAGGGCAACGGATTAGCGTTGCCATCTAACGCGGAAATGCGGCCAGCATTTTGGGCACGCTTCCCGCCGACAGCGATTTAGAGTCAATTTTTTATTTATAGACTTATGTTATTTTGTAAATATAGCTTTATTTATAGTATGTAATCTATTTGCTATTTATTTGATTAACTAAATAATACTTACTATAGTAGATTTATTTTTTCCGTGCAGTTTGGGTCATAAATCATAGCTCGGCCTCAGTCCGGCTAAGGCGGTGAGCATGTTGCGCGGGCGCAACACCATTATCGATAAAAACTCATTCTTATCAAAGAAAGATTATCATTCTTATAAAAATAATTATTATCTTTTTTGCTGATAATTGTAAACTTGAGATATAAGTATTTATATTTATTTTTAATATAACTTGTTACATTCTAAACTTTTGTACATATAGTTTTTTAACTCATAGATACCATAATTAATAATTTATTTTAAATAATTATTAATCTTATTTTTTATAAATACGTTGTTTTATTTATTTTTTTCTTTCATTTTTATCACTAACCCACAAAATGACAAAACTAAATACATTATCGATAACGCTTATGGACAACAATAATGCACATCACTATGCCCGCCCATAAGGCCCGTGAGTGGAAGAAAGAGCGAAATACTCGCTTCACCGCTCCGATTATTTATGACCCAAACTGCATGGACAAAATAATTCTACTATAGTATTATTTAGCTATACGTGGTAGTCATGCTGGAATTGTCATTTTGATAACAACTCTTAGAGCAGGATCAATGAAATTATTTGCATTATTTGCATATGACATGGTACATACAATTGGTGTGATACCACGCTATTGCAGAGTATTGGCATGAAACGATTAGTCTTGAGCTATTCGCGTTTCGTACGTTCAGTGATAGTTCCGATAGCCCACTTTCTCCTCCTCCTACTATCCAATCTTCCCTATCCCATCCCCCTAGTTAAATCCCATATCCCAGCACCTCCATAAGATTCCTCCTGTCTGATCCCTTCATCTCATCCCCCCAGTTCATCCTAAAGGCTAGCAACGCGTTGGCTTCCTCATTGGTGATGGAAATACCTATAAGCGATGGTAACCTCTATCCATGAGCGGGATAGGCTGTCTGCCTGTTTGCCAGCTTCGCAATAAAAAAATATTATTCATGAATTTCAATTAATACACGCATCCCTTTTGCAGGCTATAACGATGCTAATAGTAAACAAAATCAAAAATCAACTTACCTATTATACAGAAAGGTCGTCGTAAAAATTTTAAGCGGCCCATCGAACCTTGATATCGGGACCGGCATCCTGACGACCATAACCTTTTAAAACATCATTCAATATTACATTATGAATTATTACGTTAAGGAATGTTTGAATTCATATTATTTTTATTGGATAACATTTTAATGATAAATATTTCGTTTTCAAATAAAGATAATAATCCATGCTAGTCTATAATAAATACGACTCTGTTTGCGTGTCTGTTTACTCCTTCTCTGTGGACTTGAGAATCAATAGATACACATGTTAATTGTATATTATGTAATTTCGATAGCGGGTATGAAAATATTCAGATCGTGGGATAAGTTAATAGTTTGAGTGCCTAAACAGGCCTTTCACCTGAGGTTAACACTCTGCTTTTCATTTCAAATATGAGTGAAGTAAATAAAAGTGATTAGTTAAACAAACAACTACTTCTCTAATAACATCTGGCGTTACATCTATATCTAAATGTGATGAACTCATTTAATACGCGTCACATATGAGACGTCAAGTAATTTCTTTTGCTGTGGATTCTACCAGCCAGTACTTCTTTTGTCACCGATGATAGTAATTATTTAGCTCATTTTTTTTTATTTAATGAAAAGTAAATTATAAGTATAAAATGATGTTGTAAAATCGTTGATATTTTTTTATTACAATTTATGCCATTACAAATTATTTAACAGTGGTTGTAAAAAGAGTTGGAATTTAGTCGCATGCATTAAGTATTACGGTTCGCATAATTTTTTAAATATTTTGACATCAGTGAAAATCAAAAGATTTTTGTTGGCCAAGAGTTTCACTTGGCCATTGATCTAAACGTTGGCCGGCCGTAGTTAGGTACTGGAGCGCTAAGGTCCTGAGTTGGATTTACGCTAGGGTAAACATTCCACTATTTGCTTTGGTCTAAGTGGTAATAAAAAGCGTAATTTGCTTGTATATTAGCTTGGGTATATTAAATGTGCATAAAATGTCCGATTCTGTTATTATATAGGCATTTTATGGAAATGAAAAAGCTTTTGTAAATATGAAACTCATCGATTAAGCATTATTGCTTTACCGGAATCATTTTGTTGAATGCGTCACTAGAATAACAATTAGTAGTAGATACAACATTGCCGGAGAGTGAGTTTATCGCCTTTGACACGACAAATAAATCGATTTTAAAATAACGCACAGATGTAAGTACAAATATATTATCTGTTAGAGCCGGTCGTATTACGATACTTGTTATACCGTAAATAATCTTAAAGGATTACGCAGGTGTCGCTGAGGAAATACCCTAGTGTAATAATAATAAAATAACACAACTCATAATGTGATTGGAGTCGAGACCCTGGGACCTTGGGGCCCGGAGGCACACAAACTATATTGAGACCTATCCAAATGCTTGCTTGACCTCTTACACGACCAAAAAGCAAGCCCCATAACTCAGGCATACGTATCCTGAATCAGCGTTGCCATTCCGAGAGGCGATGCAACTAGCCTTTCGGGGACGTTTCCAATTGACAGCTGACCTAGTTATATTTGGGCATGGTCTGGGTGGGCGTCTGGAATCGATCCCAGAGTGGTTCCTTATTATAGTGCCCATAACCAAAGCGTAACTTGCTTAACTCGTGGATATGCAATGTGTGTGTTTGTCTAGCTATTATTAATATTATAATGATTATTCAATATTTATCTTAATTATCGAAATGAAATACCTATACATGTATGTCGCGAATATAAGTAACAAACATCCAAACAGATTCACATTTACATTACATATTTGTATAGATTCTATATTAAAATATTACTGTGAGTATCATCAGCTTTAGATCTCTTTCAACGTGTTCGTAAATAAACAATGGTAAATAATGTATTGCCAAGCTTCTTTTTTATTATATCAGCAACGACAGCAAACCAAACGATATGATATTATTACGATACCCCGACGTTGAGTGACGACTTATTTTCATATGAAGAGCTTTAGAGCTTTATCTACTGCGGCGTACTGTACCTATTTATTATATATGTACCTATCTACACTGTTAAACGTTTTTATTACAAAGATGAGATACTTATATCCCTTTTTACTTAGGCCTACAAATTTAACATTTGAAAACAATCGTTGTCGTCAGATAATATCCGTTGTTGGACATATGTAGACCTTCTTTTGAGGTCATACATCCAGGCTTTGCTTATCCAGCTTCAGTCGGTAACCTTGCGCAGTTCCTTAATCGACAAAGTTAGAGCGCGTCCTCCACCATGGTTGCTGAAACGCGTTTTTTATTCCAGGGCTCGCCTCACTCGCGTGCTCCATATGCCAAAGGTGATGCGATAAATATGGCTCAGTCTACTACCATTTCAGTTGGCTACTTTTGAAGACCATAAATTCCTAAAATAAATCCCATTATTATTCACCACATGTGAAAATATTGATTTAGATGTTCTATTTTTAATTGCATAGTAGCAAATAAGAAACCGACTTCAAGAGTAATAGAATAGAATATTCTTTATTGCACACAGGAAAATAATACACATGAGTTAACAATCATTTAACTAGTACAATCTGCGTTGTTATCAGTAACAGCGATTTCTTCCAGACAACCTTTTGGAGATAATTTTATAATAGAGAGTCGGTATTCAGTGCGCATAGTTTAAAATATATACATATATTAATAGTAAATAAAATCTAGAAAGTAAATAAAACAAAAAATAAATATTACTACATCTTAAATTTCGATTTAAATTAGTAGTTTTCACGTGATGCTCTATAAGGCAGACAAAATTCTAAAAATTGTATTTTAGGAATTCGCTGGTCCGTATTAGGTCCCCCCTGAATATTTTCTCTTTTTCTATATTCATTGTGCAAACTCGACCTCTGTATAGATTTCTTATATACATTATAGATGATTTTATGACTGATTAAAATATTTTTTTAATTTTAATCGTAAAATAAGCTTTGGCATTCTTTTATCATATATGGTTTTTAGTTTCGTTTTTTACTAGGTAGTCATCCCCTGTATACTTTTCCCATGATATTAGGTAGAGATCTAGATGAGCAATGAGCATAGTATAGAAAACTTTTTATTCCCGAACATAAAAAAGTTCCTGTGGGATACAAAATGTGATAGCTGTCCGAAACATAACTAGTAGGTAACCTAATGTTATGCAGAGACATGGATAATACGTATCGTATGGCGAGATATAATTGTTATTGTTATGGTATATGTTAACATGTTTTTTTCCAGTATAAAATGACACTGAGAACATCGAAAACAGTCGGTTTGTTTCCATGTTTACTATCGGCTACATTTATATGGTTAGGTAGTTAATATACATTTGTTTGCTTACCTTAAAAAGAACTCGATAGCGAACCAAACTACGACTACTGTCTCCATGTAAAACAATACGATTCCAGCTCTCGCCTCGTACTCTTCTATTGTAGAGAACACTGACAGCGATAAGCACATGAACACCATCAGAAACCTGTATGAGAAACTTTATTAGAGAGTCTTCTTTTGTTTACTTTCATTTATGTTTTTATAGACAGATCTGCCAACATGGGGAAGGATCTAGAGCGAATAATAATTCCGATTCAAAAAGTTGCCGGAATCTACTTATTCCTTTTCCTCCATTCTTCACGAGGAAAGCTAATGTGCTAATGTGTTCATCCTACGCTTTTGTAAAAGCTCTAGTAAGAAGATATTTTCAAGACGGTGTATATTACGCTTTGCGCGCAAACATTCGATCTTTAGAAGTTTTTTTATTAGCCCGAAGGCAAATGAATTTCCGGATCACATAATCGTAACGTTGCCCAGGGATATTTGCAACATCAGAAGACTGCCTCGCTGATGTTGCAGACGTTTCCAACGTTTTTGTTGTTTACAGGTAAATGGCAAACCATGTGAAAGAGATATCGGTCTAATATGTTCGACCGGTATTACGTTTTACACTTTTTATTATAATATATTTTTGAATTTAACTAACGTATAAAGAAATTTTTTTTAGCTGATAAGTTATAGATAATAAACTATTACGATGTTATTCATATTGAGTAAATTCTTTGAGTTTAGTATGAGTTGAGTATAGTCGGTTTCTCTAAAATCCCTAAAGAAGCCTACAAACTTACTCGAACTCGCTATGAATAATAGCGTTAAACTATTTCTATTGCAGACTACACTAGGATCAGTATACCAGAGCAAGGTTCAATGCAAATCGACAACTGAGATGGGAATCATTCTAAATTAAAAACAAATTTTCGAATGCTTATAGCGTTAAAAAACCTACGAGTTTTCCGTTCTATATTTAATTTCTAGTCAAGCTCAATTTCCGGTTTTGAACACGTGTCTAAAAACATGATGTCATGAACAAAAAGTATTTAAAAAATTTCTCGCTTATACTTGTTCCTCTGCATATCGTATGCAGTAAATTAAATCAATTATAACCTTATAATGGGAGTTTCTGCAATGAACGGCGAAACTGATAGCCCTACACGTCTGCATAAGAGGAGAATTCGATTTGCATGTCGATTTTCAATTTGCTAAATTATTCTATCATTAACATTTAGGTACAGTAATGGAGTACGATATATTTTAATGTGATTTTTAATAATGGATAAGAATTATTTATTTATAGCTTAGTCAGTGTTACTATATGTTATTGGAACGTAGTTCCTTATCGCGCGGTACGAATTGGGGGCTAGACGGAAAAAATTCTTACGAAAAGTTGTCACGACACTTTTTTGTGATTTGCCATTTTTGTCATTTTGGTGCATTTGGTCGGTGTGGTCGAAGTGGGCGATGTATATTTATATATATATATATATATATATATATGTATATACATATATATATGTATATATATATATATCCACATATATGTTATGTAAAGGTTATCATATAAATAAAATAGAATCCCAAACATGTTTCCTACTTCAGTTACCAGAAGCCAATTATTACTAAAATTGAGCCTACTGATTAAGTTTATATATCATTATATTTTTATAACTTAAAAAAATTAAATTTTATTACAATTCCTTCACTAATTAATCGAAAGGAACTTCGTTCCATCCGGGTGTCCCTTGACACCTCTCAAGTTTTTTTTTTTTATGTTTAATACTAAATACTAATGTGAGAGGGCACTGATTCCCGAAACACAGGCTTCATGCCTAGCTCGGGAGTTAGGGACTTCTATAAGTTATTGTATCAAATTTTTTTGGCAATAAAGATTTATGATTATTATTATTATTATTATGTATGTCTTTCAAGACCACGGGCCATAAAAATGGCCCGGACTTTGGAGGGCTTGCGTGGGGCCATGGGGAGGCCAACACGTAGAGGCCCCTTGACAAATTTAATGTAAATATGTGGCGTGACACTGACCAGCGATTATCCCTGTCTACACCATATAATAATGCACCCAAGGACAAGCCCCGGCCAGTGTAGGACTCTTGTGGGAAATAAGGACAAAAAGTACCGGGCTATTGGGGTGAACTGTTAAGTGGTACTGGCGGTCTGGGAATATAGGGACTATGGCGTCTGCCCGTCGCAATGTTCAGGGAACATGGAAAAATGTGCAGACGGTGACTCGCCACTCCCTGCATGGGCCCCTAAAAATGCCATAAAAGACAGGGGCAACATGGATGTGAGTGGCTAAGGGGTGTAGAGAGGTGGGCTGCAGGTTCACCGAAGCTACTTCCGACGTTAGGCCATTTATCACTTCCACCCCTGGAGCTTGAGTCTTAGCTCTAGCGATCTCCACTCCGTGCCGGCTGGTTAAGGCAAGCACGGAGGCGGGGGCCTTGATTATTATTAATTATTATTATTACTATGGCTAAATAGGCACAGAGCGTATTAATCAGTCATTAGATATTCGCCGCTTGATTAGAATCCCCCGGAAGTACTGATAACAAAACATAAATTAATAAAACACTGGTGCTTAAACTCCAGAGATAATTCATATATTTTTTGACCAAAGAATAAGCCAGCCTTTATATGTGTATATGTATGTATATATATGTATGTGTATATATGTATTCGCGGGTGCTTTATTATTGAATTTTCATTATACATTATTTTTCCTTAGAACATAAGTATTTTAAATTCAAATTCTTAACACAACAAGTAACACAACTAAAATTTGATTTAAAATATATCTCGTTTGATCAAGGTATATACTAAAAATGCTTATTACTATAAAGCAAATGACAATTTCACAATGTTATAAGATTAGAATATCACATAATTAACAGATATCATTTGTCTATGATCCATCTTTAAACGATTTCACATTGCGGTGCCAAAATTTTAATTAGACACATCATTACAACGGACGTTTCGGGTTTTTCTTCGCAACAGAATAATTTATCGTTTTACCGTGAAATAAAAACAATGCATTTAAACATATAACGTATTTGTAATGAGTTTATGTAAAATAGTATTGTTGGCCACATTTAAATGTCTTGGAAATATGTAGGCAAATAGTAATTATTGTAGATTAACTTTTCTATGATTAACAATACAATTGAGACAAATATAATAAAAATACT
Source organism: Dendrolimus pini (assembly GCA_949752895.1). Classification (NCBI taxonomy): domain Eukaryota; kingdom Metazoa; phylum Arthropoda; class Insecta; order Lepidoptera; family Lasiocampidae; genus Dendrolimus; species Dendrolimus pini. Next base: position 13,354,263 of record OX457126.1, read on the forward strand.
AAGGTCAAAGTAAAGAATTTTTTCTTCACTAAATTTAAATTAACACGAAATATATGTCGTATGACTATCATCCTGTTTTAAGGGAAAAAATGAATTATTATGAATAATAAATCAGCAGTTATGTTTAGATTACGTGCTATAGCAAAATCTGGTTACGCTTGTTAGTTAAATTGTATACATAAACAACACCCGCAGAAAGAAAAAGATTTTATTTGAAGAAATAGCGACTTGCTTGTATTAATTACAAATCATAGTAAAAACAAAGAAATAAGATTTGAGAACATGTACGCCGCATTTTTAGCAAATGAGGTTTGCACTCAGCTTATTGCTGTGCCGGAGTTTTATCCGACACAACGCTGATTTTCAGTGCAATCCTTCCTTCTAGCGATGACAAAAACGACCCAACGACAAAATAGTTAAGTAAAATTTTACTATAACGACAACATAATGTACAATAAATATTATGATAATTAGATAAATATAATATTTAATGTTAAGCTAAAACAATAATTATCATTTTTGTGCGTGTCCCTAACACCAATTTTATCCACGTATGCCTAGAAATTATTTACGGAGTTTAGTTTCCTATTCATAATGATTTAGCAAAGTATTTCTTGGAGCTCCCACGCCTCAACTACGCAACGGTTCTCTAGAACGTTTATTCCGCGTTCAACAATGATCATTGTTGTACGCGGAGCTTCCCGCCGAGGTTTTCCCTCTGTGCTACGACATGGGGTGGTTTAAGAAGGGCGTTATAAAATTTCTTAGAGGTCGGCAACACCCCTGGTGTTGCAAACGTCCATAAGCGACGCTAACCACCTTCCTGGGCCATCCGCCTGTCTGCCTGCTTCAAGCATTAAAAAAAGGAAAATAATAATATACTTAATGAATAATAAAATACAAATCATATTATGTTCGTTCGTTAGTTCGTTTTCCAAATTTATTCTAAGCAGGAATAAATTTGTCTCCTGTCCATCCTAGGACAGTTTGCCAATCCTTAGACAACTTGACCAGAAATCTTTAATTAGCTTATAATGAAAATTAATTATTCAAAGATTAAAAAGTCCCATTATGAAATTGATTAAGTAACCTGCTCGCTTTTGCTTTCTTCTGCAAGTAACTTTGAAAAGGCTATAACCCTTTGGCAAACGGTAATGAAATAATTCATGTAATTATCTTGAATGGTAGTCTCTTATAAAGAAAGAACTTATTTGGCATAGAATGAGATTCATTAATGCTTAGTTGCTGTGTTATTTATTACTTTAGGATTTCTACCGGAGTGATAATACATTCTAATATGAGAATGGTAATTTTTTACCTGTAAGCTAAACGCGTTTCGTGTGACACGGATACTAGTACAATCTTCATGATGTTGTAAAATAATCTCTCTTTATTTATTCCACCCACTATGAAACAGTTTTCCACTTTGCGTAAGTGGAGTTTGATATGGTTAGTAGAGAATATTAATTTTCTTCTAAAAATATCTGCATGAAATGACATTTTTCTCTGTGGTGCAAATGTTAAAAAAATTATATTAATATTTATAAAATATATATATGTCGGAGGGAAGCTTTAATTGGACGTATCGTTGACTGGATGTATAACGCACAATATCATTTGTTTACATTTTAATTACTTCTAAAATTCTTAATGTAATTTAATTTGATTTGTTGAATGTTTCTATAAATTAAAGATCGTTCTAACCTAATAAAAGTTATGAATATTGTAATTTAATAAACGACCAATCAGAGCAGAGCATATGGCGGAGCGGGGTCAGCGCCCTCTATACTTTGAGTAATATCTACTTGGGTAGACTGAGGAGTTTTTGTGACACATTTGGTTGGTGGCTACAGGTCGAGTTGGACCTTTGAGAGTTTTAAAGAAAGTATTGAAGTTGAAAGTATGAGCGGGTGCCCTGAACCCGCTGCTCGGTCTAAACTATGTCATAATGTTGATCAAATCTAAATTAAAAGTGTATAAACCGTGGCTATTGTGTTTTATGCTCGCATTTTATCCTGATGACGCCCACTAAACCTGCAATAACTAAAGATGTCGTGAGAACGAGGCCGTTCTGCGACATATATATATAATATTAATATTTATATAATATTATTTAATATTTATAAAAATTATAAGTTAACACTTTTCTAATTGTAAAATAAAAGCCGGAAAATCTTTAGTTAATACATAATTGGTGTGCGATTCTTTCCTTCCATATTTAGGTTTTTACATAATTTTGAAATTCTAAGTTTAAATTATGCAATGAAACTTTTTTAGAATCATTGTGGTTAGAAAATCGGTGAAACGAAAAAGCGACACTAAAAAGAAATAAACACAATCATAAATCTATAGGACTAAGCCTGCGAGAGAATGAGATACGAGTTTTACATTGTGCAGCAGATTAGTGTCAATAAGACCGATGATCAAATATAGGTCCAATACGGACCGAAATAAAACTGATAATAATATTATTTAGACAAGGCTGCTGTGCACCGACATTTAACCGATGGTTAAAATAAAATAATCGATGAAATTGTATGCATAAACAGGGATTATTTTATTTTAACCGTTGATTAAATGTCGGTGCACACCAGCATAAAACAGTGACATATTGAAAGTGATACTTTAGGAGTTCATTTTGCTACTATAGAAGTTAATATGTTAATGGATGTAGGCTAAGGAAATTATATTAATATTAATAAAAGTTACAGAAGAATAGCGTATGAACTACACACACACACACACACACACACACATTATTTTTTATTAGCACTAGAGACCGAGAGATGGTAACGCTACATGTGTATATTTTACGCAGATAATTAAAGAAAATTGAGTTGAAACCTGTTTTTATACTAGCTGTTGTTATGTAGGGTATCCAACAGACCGGGAAACATTGTTTGTCAGAAAATATCTTCAAATGAATTCCTGTAGATGTGTTATGATTACAATATTGGGTGCCGGCTAACCGCCTGGTTAATCGTGAAGACAATAATAATATCTTAGTAATATTTTGTTGTTATGATATTATTGTGAATATTATAATATTTCAACCAAGAAAACTTTTAACAAAAGCAAATTTATTAAAACTAAAAATATGAGCATTATGAGGTGTGATAAGAACGTTTTGCTACAATAAATGTAAAGATTTTCCAGCTTGTATTTTACAGTCAAAAGTTTTATATCAAGACATAAGGAAACATGTATGTTAAAACAACGCGCAAGTGTGTGCAATACTTGAGATATTCCGTCCAAAGTAAAAACTACTTTCATATACATGAGGTGTCTCAGGGCCGTATAAGTTTTAAATTTATAAAATCATCTTATGCTTCAGAATATACTTGAGCATTTCTTAGGATAATAGATACATAGGCACACTTATGACTATGTACACATAAATTATACTAAAATCATTGTTTTTCTTGAAAGTTATAATAAATTATTATTAGCGGTTTTTGCTAATCGATAGCATGTTTTCTGTTTGATGTAATTCTTAATATCGATTTGTTAGTCGACGGTCTCTGTCTATAGTAGCGTTGGCGTATCTACTTAGCTCACTAAAATGTAAAGGTGGGAAATCTCATTCCTGGAAGGATAAATCTCAGAAAAGACTAAGGTATTTTCAGTGGTCTGAGTGGAACTGGGATAAGCTGGAGAATGGTTCGTTGTTCTTTATTCATAAGTATAAATTGCAAACACAGATATGATACGCATAGCGCATAATGTTTGTGTATATGTGTTTACCTATTGTTTAATAATTAATTCTATATTATTAAACGGGTGAACTAAATACTCAGCGGTTACGTTTGGACCATGTTTTTATTAAATGTTGACGATGTCGCGAGCGAATTCTGGTTAATGGACTAGGTACGTTTAAGAACATAAACTCTTAACACGAACGGAAGCACTTTGAAGGCTCTTCCATTTCGTTTTAACAGAAAGTAGTCGAATATTACTAGCTTTGACGATTTTCTGTTACTACTACTCTAAGCTACTTCTTCTTGTTCATTTACTCATACCTAAATGTTAGAAAGTATCACTGGCATAGGACACAGGGCACTTCTTTCGAAGCTTTGCAGATAATTGACTCCCCGAGGAATTGTGCGCATGGTTGGCTAGCTTTTTATATGGGCGAAGCATCAAGGTCTTAATTGACGTTGTATGCTCGGGGACAAATCCCATAAACGCTGGCGTACCCCAAGGTTCAATATTGTCGCCCATAGTGTTCATTCTACATATCAATGATATGTTGCAGACCAGCAACCTTTATTGTTATGCAGATGACAGCACGGGTGATGCTTTCTACACTGACCGCCCAAATATTCCTGAAATTGAGACCTCCCTGGAGCAGATCTAAAGGTAAAATTATATAATCCAAGCAACTATTGCAATAACCAGAACTTTGTGTAAAACACACACACACACACACACACACACACACACATACACACACACACACACACACACACACATACACACACATACACACATACACACACACACACACACACATATATAATATATATATATATATATATATATATATATATATCTTTCTCTCTCTCTCTCTCTCTCAGAATACAAGCCACTTATTTATATTTGTATAGACAACAAAGGATTCCTTAAATATTGATTTGATTTGATTGATTGATTATTGATAAAGTTACATATTAGGGACAGAAAGTTACAGAAATTATGTGTTAGATTATATATATAATCTGTAACACATATATCACTTCTGTGACTTAAAATATAGGGGGCACGTGGATGTTTCTATTTCGTAGATACATGTTGTTGTTGTTGTTGTAATTGTTTAGGTAAGTTTTATTTTTAAGTAATTACGATTTTATATTGGAACCCTTCAAGCGAGAGTCCAACTCGCACGGCTACTTGTTTTTGTGAGAATATTTGTTTGTTTCTCTTCGAAATTCGATTTATATAAAGGTTTCACAGACTGTAGATCAACATATTAACTTTTATCCCGGAAAAGGCGAAGTTCTCAAGGAACATCGGAATCGAAGTTTACTAGGGTAAAGTTGCAGGGGAACATGTTCCATTATCTGCTGTTAAATGAGTAGTTAATAGTGAATATGTACTGAATACATTGATGATGATTCTTCCGACCGTTTTCGGCCATGGCGACCACTTTGACCCCTAGTCGGATAATTGGAGCTGGTGCGTGCGAAGATGGCTTATGTAGCCTATCTTGGCAGCGAAACTCCGTGCACACTGAGGGCACGTGAGTACGCCGTTGTCATAATTGTATATAATGGCAGCAGGTGGGCGAGCCTTTAACTGGTCGCGTTTAGTATATGTTTACATTATGATTGGACGAAATAGGTAAAGCGGGGAAATCACAGTTCGTATGCGTACTAGCTTGCAGTCTGTAACAGAGCTACCAAAATGAAATAATAAACGCCTAAATTCACGTTTTATGGATACCGCTATAAAAAGAGTGTTTGTTTTTCTGATTTGAAATTCGAATTTATACGAAATTCAAATCTGCACAATCAATTGTTACACAGTCTATAATCGCTTGTATTTTATAACTTCGTTTATTTTAGTTTTTAAAATGTCATTAAATAATATTCAATACCTATTTAAGAAAATGTTATGCAACCTACGACAAATTAAAAATCAGCATTAAATATGTTTTACAAAGGAAGGAGAAAAATTGCGTGAAGTGTAAAAATTGTGAAAAAGGTTCCCGAGCCATTAATGCTACGGCACATAAAATAAATAATATGTGTGTTTCTCTTTGAAGTGCACACCGGTGAAACAAGCGCCAAAGTTTTATTAGTAACGGTCTTTGTGAAAAAAATATCGGCTCGTTCTTGTTTATTTGCTAATTTCCTTTCGCTCCTATAGTTTATAAAAAAAGTAGAAAAACTTACACCATCATATGATATAGGACTGCTTTAAAACCTCTCGGCCGTTCAAGAAAGTTGTAGAACTTTGATTGGATGCGGCGGTATCGCGCGTCGCGTCGCGTGGCGCGGTAGCTGAGCGGTTTGCCGAGCAGCGACATCCGCGGCGTCGCCAGCCGGTCGCCGCCACTCTTACACTCACTGCAACCAACGACATCTTCATTGCGTTCAACCACTCTACTAACACTAAGACACAACAAAGCGCCTAACCATTCAAACAAAACACTAAAAACTGGATTCTTAAATATTACCTAATACAATGATTTTAAATATAACTTAGCATTGACGTAACTATAAGAGGATATTGCGACCTCCCCGGGTATCACTGAGAGCGCTGCTCACAGATCCCGTGGTGTTACTTCACCCTTCTTGATCTTTAGTAGGTATGTATATGTATAAACTAATGATCGGTTCCTATTTGTACCTTACTATATATACATTCACTTGATTTACCATCGGTTGTTTTTGACATTACATACTTGTATGAAGTTCCATGTTAAATTCTACCCATATATAGTAAGCCAAATGAAGGGCGATGAGGTAGTAATTTATAATAGGAACCGGCCATAAGTTAAGAATACATACAGACACATTTTATTGGACACATGTTATTCAGTCATTTTTAGATATTGTTAATAAGTTTTCAAAATAATAATTAGCAAATTAAAATTTTGATTTTTGGATTTTTTTATAACAAATGATAATAATAAACTCGGTGATGAGATTTAACTATATCATTTTCATTAAATTATAATAATGATTGGTAGGTACCCCAGCTCCTTGCTTTAATACGCTTTCCTCCCTCTGCTAGGAGAGCGGTTGCGGGGGTGTTATTTACGCATCTGATTCTTAGTCACAGCGCCATTGAAACTCAGTCGAGAATTTAACATTTACCCAACTTTCGCAAACAATACGGGTGGGTGGGTATAATAATTATCTGGATGGTGGACTAATTGTGGCGTAGCGCAATATTTACCTAAATCTGATTTGTTCGACAGGTTTCTAGTGAAAATATCTAGTTATAAAATAAATTAGTAGACATATTTCTATTCTTGTAACTAATTAGGTAGTTGAATTAAAGTACTGAATTAAAATCCGAATTGTGTATGTAATAAAAATAGTGTATGAAATAAAAATGTAATTTTAATATTTTTTATTTTATTTTTGTAATTTTATTTAGTAACTAAAGTTTACCCCGCGGCTCTGCCGCGGGTCAAACTCTAGTGCGTACCTCTTGTTTAAACAGCCGGTGTTAAAACAGGTTAAATTGTTTTATATTTTTATATTGGTGCTAATTGCCTTCATAAGATTTACTTTTTTTAATTTATTTATATCGCAAACTATCCCATCTCCCGGGATGAAAGGTATCTATGTCCATTTTCGGTATTCAGACAGACAGATCGAGTTACTATCGCACTTTTTTCTATAGATTATGAATTTTTATATCTATAAACTTGAGAAATGATTAGTCTCTCACTCAAACTTTCATCTATTTTAGTTTTATTTTTGCGATAAAAAGTATGACCAAAATAGTCAATGACCAAAATGGTCAAAATGACCGAATTGGCCAAAACGACCGACATGGCCAAAATGACCAAAAAGTCTAAAATGGCCAAAATGACCAAAAAGGCCAAAATTACTGAAATAGCAGAAATTACCAAAAAGGCCAAAATGATCAAAATGGTCAAAATGACCAAAAAGGCCAAAATGACCGATATGGCAAAAATGACCGAAAAGGCCAAAGTGACCGGCATGGCCAAAATGACCAAAAAGGCCAAAATTACCGAAAAGGCCAAAACGAAAAGTATCCCTTGTCCACCCTCGGTATTTAATTTACATGTACGTACCAAATTTCAGCCAAATCGGCCCATTAGTTCTTCCGTAAAAGCATAAAAAACAAAAAGACAATTATATTTTTATCCCGGAAACTATCCCATTTTTCGGGATAAAAAGTATCCTATGTTCATTCTCGGTATCGAAAACATATATATACTGAGTTTCAGCCAAATCGGTCCAGTAGTCTTTACGTGAAAACGGAACAGACAGACAGACAGAGTTACTTTCGCATTTATAATATTAATAGGGATTTCTAGGACCGCAGTACGAACAATTAATAATAATAATATATATAATGTGGTAAACGATTTAATAATTTTCAAGTACCTAACAGATTAGTTTTTGAATGTAGCTATGTACTACCAAATCAAAGATTTTATTATCGGTAAATCCTGAATTGATACATTAAATTACAACTTCGGTCCCGAGTGTAAAATGCCATCAGACACCGGAGTTAAAATTAGGCGCTCCGAGCCAGAACCGAAACAAATTGATATTTAAGCAAATTATGACAAGGTACGGAATAAGGCCTGATTCGGTGTATATGGCTTAAAGGCTTTCAAAAGTAAATTAAATAAAAAATTGAGATATTGATCAATTTTAATTAAAATGATAACGTATTGTTGAGATTCATAGAAAAGTACTTTGTAAAAAATATTTATTATTTAGTAATGTAGGTAGATACCTACCGTTTTTAGTAAGCAAGAAATTTGATTCATGTTAATGTATGCAATGTAGTTACATCTTACGAACTAGCAAATAAAGATGTTTTATAATGGTGTTGTGAGGCAGGTACTAATGGCAACGGCGTGACCTCTTTATGTCAAATTAGCCATCACGAAATTGTTGCTCTGGAACAGGAGGCTATTTCATGTCCATTATATTTTTATCGTTTGTGTTTACCGTGAGGAAAATAATTATCAATTTTTAGTATCTTTATGCTATTAGAAACATAGGTACATTTTAATGATAAATCGTTCATGAAGTTATTAATCATTGTGTTCATGCTGTTGTTTACAATTAATTATTTCCATTATGTAGCGTTGTGACAGTTTCCTTTGTAATGCCATCTAAAAATGAAATCTGCTTTGTAAAGAACTGTTTATACAATAACCATCTAAAATTAGGCCAAATTATATAACAGTAAGGACTTAACAGATTCAAACCGTCGCTTCAAACTTCATACCAAAATGAAGATGTACAATCTGACGTAATACTTGAGCAGGCAGCAATATTAAGTCTTAAGACAACATCAAAGTCCGTGTCAAACTTTTGCCCTTAATTATTCTCTTGCGATGAATTTAATATTATGTATCTCGTAGTTAATTACCTTTGCCGCGAAAATTAGCCCTGCTGGTGGGAAGTTACACTGAATTTACTCATGCATGTTTTGTGATTCTACGTTATCACTTAATTTAACACCTTGGTATTTATGATACCTCAATAACGAGTTTTTTAACTTAACTTGCCTACTGTTTAAATATATTTACAAATCGATTCCGTAGAGGTGACAAAAACGGTAAAATATTATATAGTATTCTATATCTCAAAATTTTTTAACAGACTGGTATTATTTATAGTTAAGTTTAACTACAAGTATTATATTTTTAGGCCAATCTGTTTTCAGAACTGTCTTAGACATTTAAAATTTAGATGGGCACATTAATTTTTTGTGAGTTTAGAAGCGAAGTCCATCTAACATCTCAAAACTCCGCCAAGCATACGTGTGCACACTGAAAGAAATTTATAGTTCCGTTACACCTAATTTTTTTCTCGATATTGAGAGATTTCAACTAATATTATTTAACCATTAGTCTAATGATAATAGTATACGGTTTAAAATAGTATTGATTAAATGATTATCAGCTGTGCTGTGCTCGCACATTGGTGCGAGCGGGACTTGGTCTTTACATTAATATCTTTTGAAGTCTACAATTTGTGGAAAGGGTCATAAACGAAAATTTAAGAAGAGTCCTTTTTAATCCCTAAATAATTTCATTAAAATCCGACATCATTTTGAAGCCTATTCGAGACCAGGTCTCCAGAGGCCCAATTCTGGTATTTCAACATCATGGCGTCGCGAAGATATTCAAAGTACGATTCCATTGTGATAGTGTTAACAATTCGTATTATACTAAATCTACTATTATGCGCCGAATTCGAGAAGATATAGTAATATCTTCTCGAATTCGGTGCGTCGGAATAATAGAAGAAAAAAATAGGTATAACCTGGTTGTTTACTATTGTTCTGCTAATATAGAAATGGCGTTAGCCGAAATGAACAATAAAAAGCAACCAAAAATTTTAAACATTTGTTCCGCGAGTTTTCGCCTATAAATATTTATAAAGGTGGCGTGCCCGTGGCACGCTATTGGAATTTTGTAAATACCGAAATCAAGCAAAACTACGATTGAGACGAGTGTCCGGCGATTTTGATGAGAAAGTAATAGCAGAATTGGGTCCCAGAGCGATAGATACTCAAACAAAAATTGTAGGAATGGCCATTGAAATTATTAGACATCATATAAATATAAAGACAAAGAAATTCTATTGTTATTCTAGGTCATATGACTTAGCTTTTTGACAAAAGTAAACGAATCCACGGAAATGTCTAAAAACAATATCTATCTCATGTTTATAAAAATATGCATGTTAAGTATTGAGTATTGATATTGGTTTAAGAGCCCGTGAACGGCTACCTGTATGTATTTGACCAGACCTGAGTTTTTGTACATTGAGGCCCCTAAGTATTGAGCTTGCGACAAAATTTTGATTTTCTTTTTCTAACATTTTTATTACTGTAGTGCTTTATAGTTGCTGACGAATAGTTGGAACCTTCTATCATCTACATCAGTAGATCTCTGTAAATACAGTGATAAAGTAAATCGTAAGTAAATTATATTGATGTAAAACCGCGCACGGAAAACATATAGGTACATCTGACCGGGTAGTAGCTAAGATTTTATTATTTATTGATGTGTGTACGCAATGTAGACGTCTGCTGTGATCAATATAAGTTTTTAAGACTATAATAAATCAAATATATCCATGGCAGACTTGGTCAATTACGTTAAAAAAAAATTATCATTCATCACAAATCATCATCAATCATCACAAAATTGTCTGCCACAAAGTAAAACGCGCGATAATGGTCTGCTATTCTTATTTTCCGATAATAATAATCATATATTTTCAAATTTCAAAATGGCAGACGTGGTCAAATGGATTTAAGATTCGTTAAAAATCGATACCTGTCTTGCCTGAGCGCTCGTTATGTCCACCACTTTGAGCTTAGCGAGTCCCCACCTCATGCATGGTAGGTATAGGGGCCTCAATGTACAAAAGCTGAGGTCTGGTCAAATACATACAGGTAGCCGTTCACGGGCTCTTAGACCATATAGCTTAATTAAACATTTAGGTAATCATTTCAGATCTGTGTAATGATGTATTACGTCAGACCTGTCTAATGATGTATTACGTCAGACCCAAAAACATTTCAATTCACTTCATTTTGAGGATTAAATAACTAAATAGCAAAAACGTAACCCATACAACTGTCAAGTCCGCTAGCCTGTTTATTAAATATGTACCTAGGTTAGGTTAGGTTTTATTATATTAAAACCCTTCCTCGGACTTGGCTTTATATAGATAAAACTTTGGGATAAAGATTATTTCTAGTATATGCCTCTATGTAATAAAATAACTAGGAAACCTAAAAATTAAGGGTGACCGGCATACGTATAACGGAGTTATAAAAATAAATAGCGCACAAATGAAAGTGAACTTTACAGGAGAACAAAAAAAAACGTTTTTTAAAATGAATATCATTATTATATTACATGCGTTATTACAATCCTTTTTCTTCTGTTACTTTTAAACCAGGATTAGCGCTCTTACACGTTTTTCCATGTCTTACGATAGATGGAATTAAAAAGTCGATGTGGTAAAATTTTGGATAGTGGCAAAGCTTGCGATGGGGTTAGGCCAGGAGAAAAGGTATCCTGGTGTCCTTCGAAGCGGCCTCGCTACTCGCCGGATCCCCACCATGGGACCTCGAAGCCAGGGTCCTCGCGTCGCTGTTTCAGTGGCGCAAGGAAGCCCTGGCGAGGGGCGCGAGACCGGCGCCTCAGGAAACAGAGGCTTGCCGGTCGGAGCTCCGCGACGTCGCCATGGTGGTGTGCGAAGCGCGCCTCAGACACCCCAGCGCGGGCCTCGCCACCATAGAGGCGGTGAGGTCCGTCCTGCAGGTCTGGACAAAACGAAGACACGGCACCCTGACGTTCCGGCTGACACAGGTCCTTTCGGGGCATGGCTGCTTCGGAAGGTACCTGTGTCGCTTAGGACGCGAGCCAACGTCAGGGTGCCATCATTGCGACACCGGCGACGAGGATACGGCGCTGCACACCCTCCAGGTAGGTCCTGCCTGGACAGAGCAGCGCCGAGACCTCGTCGCCATCATCGGATTGGACCTCTCGCTCCCGGCCGTGGTTCGCGCCATGGTCGGGAGCTGTACCGGATGAGACGCCGTCTCCTCCTTCTGCGAGCACGTTATGCTCGCAAAGGAGGAGGCGGAGCGGGAGCGTGAGCGCACATCACTGCTCCGCTCCCGCCAAAGGAGGACGCGTCGGCGCCGGAGGGCCAGCCAAGACCTTCGGCCTCCGTAAGCGGGCGGCGCGGGTGGGGCCTCTTGGGGTATAGAGGTTCTCACTCACCTGCACATGCCATCGAGATGGGGGCGTGGCGTGTTCCGCACGCGCTCACCTCTCCTCCTGTGGGGCGAGTTACAGACCGCCTCACGCCTAGAGAGACTGAAGATGCCGGGGAATAAAAGTAGTCCCCCGGCACTGGAAGAGGCCTCGCAGGGCCCACGCCTGCCAGGGTTGCGGAGAGGCTAGGTCATATACCCGTAGCCCTGGCATAAGGCGAAGGACGGAACACAAAAAAAAAGGAGAAAAGGTATCCTAGATAAATATTTATATTATGTGAGCCTATAGATGGTAGAACATGCGTTTCCAACGTCAAAAGAAGTGTGCTCCCACTCTAACTTTTGGAGTATGACGAGGGTTCAGTTTTATAAAAAATATGTAACAGTAAAATTTAGACAGGAATATTCTACGAAAATTGGCTTCAGTAAACCCACAGTATAACAGCGCGTAGGTTGAAACAGACTTGGTTTTTTTTCATACGACAAATCTAAAATGAATACTTATATATTTTTTTAACTTATTTACTATCTAAGTGGTTTCGCTCACATTCATTTCAAATCCGAATACCATATTCTAGAATAAAGTATCCTTTGTTCATCCCCAAAAAAAAACACTTTTACAAGTATATAATATACCCATTAGTAATTATCGTGCACGAGTTTTTCTTCATATAATATCGTAATCATTGTTGTATTGTGAATACGTATTTTAATTTTTTATTCCTTTTGCACTGATTTGTAAGAAGCGTAATCTTTTTCTGTAGGGGATGGCGTATTCTAAAGGCAGTATTGTGAACTTAAAATGTACCTTCTCGACGTATTAAAAAAAAATTAAGAATTGTATTATGACGGCCTTCAGCCATGATTCGAAGACATTATGGTAGTATAGGTACTAGAACCGGGTTTCTATATCTTAGCATCGGTAAAAAAATTAACCATTAGTAAAGTAAATGAGTTGATATTATGATACAGAATTTCGGCGTAAGAATTATAGTATTTATATATAAAAGTAACCATAACTATTACGTATAGGTACGGTATAATTGGATATTGCTAATACATACAAGCATACCTATATATACATAATTGTATGTGTATGTGAGAACAGACATAAAAAGGTTTATTATTGCTTTCGGATTTAATAGATTATAATAATTAGTTCGCTATTTACATGTCTAATAAGCTGTAAGAAATAACTTTTCTAATCTACACTAAATATTGTTCTATTTTTATGAGTAGATTCGAATAGATGTAGAATCAAATATAGAGGACGTACAATAATACATGAGTCATTGTTATTTACAGACACAAATATTAAGCAAACAACCTTTTTGCTCTCTTATAAAATTGTAGTTCGAAAAAACATCGCGGAAAAATATATTTTTGAATAATTATCCGTAATATAACGCAGTTAAAATAAAGTAACAGTTTCACTGTATTTCGGTTTACAGTATCATGTGAATAAATCAAGAACTCTTTATGAAAATACATTTTAACCGTGTTCAATTTAGGCACCTATGTATATGTGTATAGGTCATCTTATTAATTGAAAATTAAGGTGAAGCATGGTTCATCTATTGGATCTATGAAAATACCTTTACGACTGAGGATATATGATTTGTTTGGTTTTTAGTTTTCAAATTTAATGAATGAAAATATTATTTAGTAAAGTATCAATGTCAAGTAGCATCATACGTATGGTTGAAAACATCTATACACGTGTGTTATGGCAATAATTGTCTTGTTGAAAAACTTTTTATATTCTAGCTACAAATCATAGCAAATAAAGGTTTTGTTAATAAAAACAAGTTTCACGAAAGAGTTTTGGAAATGAAGAAATAAAATTAAAACAAAGAAGAATATTCTACGAAAGGGCTACGTTTATTAGAAAAGAAAAAAAATAACAGCAGTAAAAGTATTACCTATGCCGAATAGCATCTTCATGTACCCGAACACGCCTTGTCGGTTTCATTTTCACCTAAACATTTTATGCCAATAAATATTATATTTTGAGTATGGTTTTAAAGTGATTTGCCTTCTGATGTCTGATAAATATGTGAAAATAATTAAGGAATGTATTTGTTGTCAAAACAAAAAGTTTTATGTAAATGGCTTTGTGATATGGCTAGTATGCGTGTAAGTATAAATTGTGGAATGTATGTGTCTGAACGATGACTTTATTTCATATTACGGTCAATTACTATTGTAATATAGTCCTTGAGGTCGAATGTGGAAGGTCAAGCGGGGGCCAGAAATCGACCTAATTGATACCAGCTTAATGATCGGTTCTGTTGCAGACTGGTCATTAGTAAAAGCTCGTCCCTCCTCAAATGTATGTTTCAGTGAGTGTTCACTGACTTTACATGCATCAAACTAGTGGCGTTATTTTTATTGTGAACACTGGTTTGGCATGTCCGCGGCGGCGCACTGTAGTTACCCTCGCCGTCATATTTTAATCACGTAATGTAATGCGAATAAAATCTGTTCGATCCAAGTTACCTACATTAAATAGTAAACTATCGATCCAAATATGAAAGGGTACTTCGAGCGCCATTAACCGAAGTCATCGGTAGCAATTATGTACAGGCACAAAGAACAATACGATGTCGAACAAGCATGCTATTTATTTAACCTCGTATTCTGATCATAAACTCTTCGACTCAATTAAATGATATTGTACGAGCTGTATTGGTTTTCAAATGACGTCGTGCAAAATTCGGAACACCAGACATTACTTACGTACCTTAAAATTCACTGCCAATCTAAACAACTGAAAACTGACATCCATAAATATTTACATTCCGGTAGGCGTGAGACGTCGGATCGCGTGCTTTATGTTGTACGAGCGACAGAGGATTGTACTTTTGAAGGGTCGCGGCGCATCGGCAGCGTCGGCGGCGGCGGCCGACGGGATCGCGGCACGTGGTGAGTGACTCCGGTGCGCCGACATAATAACCGCCACCCATCGGCTCCGCGGAGTACGGTGTGCGGCTGTGCGGCGGCCGTCGCGACTGCCGTGAGCCGGGGGCCGTGACGGCGATGGGACGCGCGGGAAGCGACCGCCGACTGACGCGTCCGCCGCTCTACCGCCCGCCCATCGCGCCGCCGCCCAAGGACCGCCCGCGCTCCTCTAATTCTAATTGTTGGCCAACTCTGACGATTCAGGTCATCGTACCTGCATTCAAATTCTTCCTTAAGCGGAAAATCAAAGTGGAATATACATATTTAACAAATTGATTCAATTCATGCTCAGATTACGTGCCCATCTTTTGTAACATAAAAAGTTATTAGCATATAACTTACTTGTAGCGGAGAATATCTTTTTTAATAAGCAATTTTTCGTACATATAATGTGCCGGCCGAGGATTACTTCAATAGAAGATGACTCGGTATGTCCTTGGATCGAGTCCTCATGGACGCGTTTGTTGAATGTCGTGAAGCAAGACATACCAGCCAACACACGGACTGATAAATAATTAAAAGAGAACGATGAAGATTGTGCAACGTGAAGTTGAATAATTGGTAGGTAAATCCTAGCAACCGCCAGAATTCAAATTGCTAAAGAGAAAAAAAAAACTGTTAATTATTATTAAATACTCTAATGCAACTTAGACATAGAAGCGAAACAGTAAAACGGTGGTAAAGATACACTCTGGATTGATTGTCTGACTTCTAAGCTAACTCATCTCGATTAGTAGTAGGTACGACCTTATAGAACAGTGTTCTTCAACCTGTGGGTCGCGACCCCTAAGGGGGTCGCAGAGCCCTGCTCAGGGGTCGCCGGCAAAAGGGAAAAGGCTGTTTAAGTTTATACCTCATACTTAGTTACTTTCTAAGCTCAGCAGCTTTTTGCAGAGTATAGGCCGTAATAATGAATAAAAGTAACAAAATAGGGAAAGACATAAACTAAGTCATTTAAATTACTAACTTTTTGTCTGTCAATGGCCCAAGGGGGTCGCCTAAATTTTTCAACCTGTAAAGGGGTCGCGTATCCAAAAAGATTGAAAAGCACTGTTATAGAAGATCCACGTGAAGTGTATGTTTTTAATGAGTAAACAAGGAAACACATTAAGTTTTGCGATTATCTTTTATAAATTTCATCTGCGACAGTGGTATGTTAATTTTAAATGATATAGTCGGGTGGTCCTACTACGTAGTATATTAAACCACACTTTTGAGGGTTGCTTTAGAATTTTATTCGAAACTGTTTTGTGTTATTTAGGTGTAACGTAAACAGTTACTACATCACTGACGATATTTAAATGCCGATTAATTAAATAAGTTACTGTATGTAATATTGGTAACTTTTATAGTAACTGAAGTGAAGCACAAACAGAAATACAAAAGTAAAACCACTAAAACGAGTCATGTTAAAATGAATATTATTTGACGGTATTATTTTTAGCCTGTTTGTAATTAAAGTCATAGTAGCTTTGTGGCTAACGTAGCAGTGTCTGTTCTATGGCTGGGAAATACTTATACATACACTTCTTTATAATTTAATTTTATAATCTTCTAATATAATTTCTTATCTCTCTTCTGAATTTCGCCTTGGGAAAACGTAATTATCCCGTTCGCTCTCCAAATAAGTCATTATGAGGAAGCCCGAGTCCAACTGCGAGACGTTATAGTCAGCGTAGACTTAGATTGTCTTCCCACTAAAATGAACACAAAATGTCTAAAAAGAGTTTGATGATTTCTAATGTAATTTTGCCATACATATTGGAAAGCGAAACAATGGCGCCTTTCTCATGTTCTCTTTGCCGTATCAGTTAGAATAAATACCCTCATCGTTGCACGTTTGGAATTGAAATGAATGACCACATCCATATCCATATGCAAACCGTTCCTATTGACCATATACCTACTAAACTCTTCGGTGTTGCTTTCTTCGCGTTTTGCTAGGGCTACGGGAAAGTGGAAGGTTGACCAACTCCGCGTGAGCACGGGCTAGCAGGTGAGTCATAAGGCCATATTCATTGCCGAGGGCAAGCTAATCCCAGGCATCGCGCTTCTCTGTCCGGCGTGGGACAGAGAAGCGAGGAGAGATGAGCGCGCACGAGACACGGCGCGCTCTCTTCTCGAAGACATTACCGTTGGGTGAGAAACCCTTTCCCGTGGTTATGCAAACCGAAACCAACTTTTTCACTTTAGCTAAAGTGAATTAAGAAAAATTGTTTCAAATTACGTGTTTTAGGCCGTGCGCGCACCACGAATAATGCGGTGTGATTTTTTCCTCAAAATTTATAACAAATTGAACTTCATAGAACGCGCGCACCACGTTATTCTTTCTTCACCGGATTTAATTTTTTATTTATTTATTTGGAAAACACAACAGATAACAAGAAATCATTAAACAAATTACTAAACAAGTGAAGAGGTGTGATCTTTCAGCATAGAAATTATATTTTTTTTAAAAGCTAAAGGTTTTGCATTAAATACTTATATCTATTTTTTTGTTTTTTAAAGAGAGTTCGTTGTAGACACTGTAGAATTTAAAATTCTGTCGATTGCTACTGAATTTAATACGTGCTAGGCCTTATAGTTAGTAGGGGGGTATAGTAGGGGGGGGGGGGGGTGTCATAAAGGTGCCTTTTTCAGTTTTTTGCAAATAACTCAAAAACTACAATCTACAGCAAAAAGTATCCTATGACTAATTTAATCTACATGAAATTCTCTACAATAAAGATTATATTATAGACTTTTAGCTGGGATAAATACTCAAGGAGATATGGAGGGGGGAAAATGGGAACAATTTAAAAAAATCGAATTTTACTGTTAAAAATTAAGTTTCAATTATGAATGAACTATATTAGTGAATTTAAAACATGCAAGTGTAATCGTGTCATGTATAGAGGAAGAAGGAAGCAGAAGAGAAGGAGGCAGAAGAGTCGAGTACTTGAGACTTGAGACGGTACCGGCGCGGGGTGGGCTTGGGAGACACTAGAACGCGCTTAGCAGATTGATGTAAACCGCTGCATCAGCAAGTGCGCACCGATTCGTGAGTTTAGATTTTTGTATTCTATATGCGAGAATACATATCGTCATATTTGAGTTACTTAATTTTTAATATGTCAGTCTGTGCCTATGTTTGAGTGTTTGATTTGTCAGGGTGCAGTTGTTAATGGTTTTTGTAAAGTTGGAGAAAAAAGAAATAGTTGGGTTAGTGAGTATAGTTCCAAGTATAGTTATTAACAAAGAAAAAAGTTCGGTTACCTTTCTTCCATTTATTAACTCACAAACCACCAAATGAATACGACACTATACACACTGCGTTACAGTATGGTTTCATAAATAGTCAGAAGTCACGCTTTGTTTCGTAAGAATAAAGTTTGAGACCATTGTAGTGTGACTTGGTGGGTTTCACATCCTAATGTCCTTCATGGGTTGTAATTTTCATGTGATGGATAGAGTGGACTGAAAGATGTATTATGCCAAGCTGTTGCTGCTAATTCAGTTGACAGGATATTAACAGGACACGCCTACAATCGGGCTATCTCGTTCAAACTGTTTTAGGGCGTGTGATTCCGGAACAGGCCGATATCTCAGAGAAAAACACGAGAGACATTTCGACTTTACATACAAACATAGAAGACGTAACTCCAGAAAAAGTTGATGAGGATGGTTCTCTGGTGTTAACTTTGACCAAATCTAGAATACATTTGAAAACCCTTAAGGAGCATGGCCCTATCGCTGCTTTATGGGTGTGGAGTACTCTTAATCTCACCAAAGACGCTAATGTGGTAGAAATTGGTTTCCTTCTCCATCTCTTAAAGTGGAAAGCATCCTCCAATATATAATCGATTTGCCATTAGTACATACCTTATAGTGGTCTTTGATGGATATTGCGACATGAACAGCACAAAACGAGCCCCGCAAAAGC
This sequence comes from Dendrolimus pini, assembly GCA_949752895.1. Taxonomy (NCBI): domain Eukaryota; kingdom Metazoa; phylum Arthropoda; class Insecta; order Lepidoptera; family Lasiocampidae; genus Dendrolimus; species Dendrolimus pini. The sequence goes on from OX457126.1 coordinate 13,373,614, forward strand.
GAATCGCGCTCACGAATCTTATGTAGACTATATTTATGATAACAGAGTTAAGACCGCGGCAAAGCCGCGGTGTAAGCTCGCCACCACAATATGACAAAATTTAAGCTAAGTAAAGGCACTTATGTATATATATGTGTATTAGAGTTTACCCCGCGGCTTTGCCGCGGGTCAAACTCTAGTGCGTACCTCTTGTTTAAACAGCCGGCGTTAAAACAGTTTTAATTGTTTTATATTTTTATATTGGAGCTATTTGCCCTCATAAGATTTACTTTTTTATTTATTTATTTATATCGCAAACTATCCCATCTCCCGGGATGAAAAGTATGTATATCCATTTTCGGTATTCAGACAGACAGATCGAGTTACTATCGCACTTTTTTCTATAGATTATGAATTTTTATAGATATAAACCTTTCATCTAATTTAGTTTTATTTTTGCGATAAAAAGTATGACCAAAATGGCCAAAATGACCGAATTGGCCAAAATAATCGACATGGCCAAAATGACCAAAACGGCTAAAATGGCCAAAATTACCAAAATAGCCAAAATTACTGAAATAGCAAAAATGACCAAAAAGGCCAAAATGATCAAAACGACTAAAATGGTCAAAATGACCAAAAAGTCCAAAATGACTGACATGGCCAAAATTACCGAAAAGGCCAAAGTGACCGACATGGTCAAAATAGCGAAAATTACCAAAAAGGCCAAAATTACCGAAAAGGCCAAAATGAAAAGTATCCCTTGTCCACCCTCGGTATTTAATTTACATACGTACCGAATTTCAGCCAAATCGGCCCATTAGTTCTTCCGTAAAAGCATAACAAACAGAAAGACAAATATATTTTTATCCCGGAAACTATCCCATTTTTCGGGATAAAAAGTATCCTATGTTCATTCTCGGCATCGAAAATATATATAGGTATATATACTGAGTTTCAGCCAAATCGGTCCAGTAGTTTTTACGTAAAAACGGAAAAGACAGACAGACAGAGTTACTTTCGCATTTATAACACTGACTGACTTATAAACTGCATCAAAGTAATAGACGACTTTGAAATAAATATTTTAACCAAGTATGCAAACTTTCTATACAGATTTAAATTGAAACCTCTAGATTGGTTCGTGAACTTTAAAACAGCGTAGGGTCATATCCTTAAGTTTAAGTTTGTGTACTGGAAAGGACCTTAAGACTTTTTTGAAGAAAAAACAGAAATTTAAGGAAAATTGGTTTAATAAAAAAATTGGTTTTAACAATAGACACAAACTTTATGCAACGGTTTATTTATGTTTTAATAAGGCGTATTACCTCCACGTGCCCTTATTACGGATTCTAATCGGTTCCGCCTAGATTTTATTAGGGTTATTAAAAGATCTTGCGGAATATTGTCCCATTCTTCTGAAAGTGCTGTTCTTAGTGCTGCCACTGTCGTGGGCAAAGGGTTTCTCGCATATACAGCTCTTTTTAAATTATCCCATGCTCAATGGGATTAAGATCCGGGCTGCGTGCTGGCCAATTCATTGTACGTATCCCAACCTCTTCGCAATATTGTCGAACTTGTGCAGCAGCGTGCGGCCGGGAATTATCCTGCATTAAAGTAAAATTTTCGCCTATAATCCCATGTAAGGCACCACGTGATCTTCTAAGATCTCTGTTATGTAGCGATGTGCAGTCAAACCCCCTCTATTACCGTTTTGACGGACCATGTCTATGAACACAAGTTCTGTTCGCCCGTTCATCGATATGCCACCCCAGACCATACACGAACCGCCTCCAAAAGGAACACGCTCCTCAATGCAACTTTGAGCATATGTTCAAACGTCGACGATAGACTCTTCTGCGACCATCTGCACCATATAAACATGTCCTACACTCGTCCGTGAACAATACGGAGGTCCATTGCTCTTCTGTCCAATTCAGGTGATCACGCGCAAATCTTAAGCGAACTTGTCTGTGAGCTACAGACAACTTTGGACCATTTGCTGGTCTAAAAGGGGTGATATCCACTTCCTTTAACCTTCTTCTTATTGTTCGTGCACTCACGTTTACTCCACGCACTTCATTAAGCTCTGTTTTGATGTTAACAGACGTGAGGAAACGATTTCGCAGGGAAGTTGTAACAATAAATCGGTCATCACGACCGGTGGTCGCTCGAGTCCTGCTTGTACCACGTCTCCTTCTGTAAGAACCTGTCTCCACAAACATTCTGTATATTCTAGAAACCGTAGACTGGTTTAAATTTAAATTTCTACCAATCGTTCGTTGATCCAAGCCCTCCCGCACCAATGCTAAAATTTGAGCCGCTTGTTCGGACGAAGTATCCATATTATGGTTCAAAAACTCTCGATGAGTTAAAAAACTAACCCAACAATTCTGCTGGTAACAATAATTCAATTGACATAAGAATAAAAAATCAATGAGAATCAATTTAAAACTTTGCTATAAATAACCGGGAAAAGAAAATTTACTCGTAGTATCAGATTTGCGATACTACGAGTAAATTTTCTTTTCCCGGCTATATTCATTTGTTTTACTGCAGTTCTATTTTTAAATTTTCCTTTTTTTGAGATTAACCCTTAAATGGACGATTTTTGTTTCACGTTTAAAAAAAAAATTGTGTAATAGACATGTATTACTGTCTAGGAAAAATGAGTAAAAAAATCTAGACATGAATTTACTACACTTTTTTTGCAATAATGTGAGTGTTGTTTATAAACTACATTGCGCATTCATTGAGATTTTGCAAGTATGGGTAAAATAAGAGTGGATATTGTTTTTGAAATGTATTTATTTATTCTTCATTATGATATTTATAAAAACAATTGCTTTTTTTCGTATCACATAAAGATACACGACATTTTTGGCACATTTTGAATGTAAAGCCTGAACATTTTGGGAATTTGCACCTCTGCTGCTTATCCAGCCAAACTGCCCAATGACATGTCTGATGCAATCTGACGTCTTTCAAAGGAATTGCTTGAGCTGGTCCTTGGAACTTCTTCATTACAAGTTCTCTTTGTATTGTGCTCCCACTAGGTCGACCACGTTTAGCGCCATTTGCAGGTAGACAGAGGGTGCAGAGGGTTTTCATTTCCTTTTATATTAATTACCTTCTTGAACATAACCCATGAATTTATAACTGCGAGGTCCAGGAAATGATAAAATAAGCGCATGGTCCACTTGCGGCTCTTCATTGTGATGTGATAACGATCTATAAATGAATCTAATAAGTCCACGCCTCCCATGTGGGCATTGTACTCCTTGATGACTTTGGGGCATGGAATAGCAACTCTCTCTTTCTTCGATTTATCAAAGCGTGTGACTGTGGTTGCTGGTTCTGCTCCTACGTAAGTGGAAATAAGGCTGTCTTCAGCAGTAACAAGATTCCGTTTTCGCCAAACCAGAGGTCGTTTAGAAATCCCTTGTGATCTACTCTGGGGTGCTGCTTCTTCGGCTTCCAAAATAGGAGGGTCTGGCATATTTTCATCGTTGTCGATTACGAGAGGAGGATCAGCATCCACTTCATCAGACTGGGCATTCTCACCTTCATCACTATTTGCAAGGTCTCGAAGAACATCTCGAGCTGTTTGATAATAGTGACCTTCATCCTCTACTTCGGAGTCTGACCCGTCTAAGCCATCTTCTGAATCTTCAAGAGTTTCTAAATACTTTGTAATTTCGCTTTCTAGTAATCGCGGCATGCTGAAAAGTAAAATAAAAATCCTTCACCAAACATGCATTTATTTAGCAGGCAATGCGCATTGTAGTTTTCCTACAACATACCAGATTTCGCCTAATTCGACAGTAGCATCAAGTGATTTTCAATGTTTTACAACATGAACATGTAATTGAAGATATAATCAAGCAAATAAAAATATGTTATATACTTACATTATATTTTATCAAAGTCCGAACACAGCTACAAAACTTAGTTTCGCGCCACTAGAAAAGTTTTCTTCAAAGTGACATTTGACATTAACTTATTTTCAATGCATAAAAATATTGGATAGTGCCAACATTAAAAAAGTACAAAATTCGTTCAGAAATAAGAACTAGTTGTCAAAATTAACAAAAAATTAAAAGAAGGTCAATTTTATTTTTGTTTAGTATGTTGTTTAAAAACAACATTGTCCATTTAAGGGTTAAGAGCCAGTCTCTCCATATTTATATAATTTAATCTAAAAAGTTTGCATACTTATTTTAAAAAAATCATTTCAAGGTAATCCTGAACTTTGATGCAGTTTATGAGTCCGTCAGTTTATTAATAGGGATGTTAGCTTTCATGTTATTAGTTGCAATTCGTAAAATGGCTCTTAACTGCTTATCTGTGAGACGGGACGCTTATTTATTTTTTTGGTAATTAAGGAATGATAATCTTTGCTTTCATAAATAAGTACTACCACGCCCGTGTTACCGACAGATAACTCTTGTTTAAAGAGCAGACGTTAATATAGGTTACATTGTATTAAATTTTATATGATAAATAAAACTAGAACTGGTTGAAATAGAGGATGACAATTTATATTAGCTACCAATCATTTCTCAAGTTTATAGATATTTATCATGTAGAAAAAAATGCGACACGATCTGTCTGTTAAGTTTTCAAGGCAAAAGTACTGCCAGTACCTACCGGATCGGTTTTGCTGTAGTTATGTTTAAATGTATTTTTAATACCAAAAATGAACATAAATACTTTTCATGCCGGGAGATGGGATAGTTTGTGATATATAATTAAGTAAATATTCCGAGGGTGAATAGCGCCTACATAGAAATTAATGCACTGTAATTTGAGTGAAAGGTTGCTGGCTATATTTATGTATAGGGTTATAACATACTAAGGTTGGATCCGTGGCAAAGCCGCGGGGTAAACTCTAGTTTCTCTATAACATGCACAGGATTTCAGGCACAGTTAGTGCCTTGACAACATGTTGGTGTCGTTTGTTGCAGGAGGTTTATATAGGTCTGTCGTAAAATTTTAACGAGCGTCCTCGTATTTCCTTTAAATCTAAGGTCGATATTTCAAGAGCTCGGTTGGTTAGTTATTATATTACGTACAACACATAATGTGTGAAGAGACGGGACATTCCCTAGTGATCCATCCCTTTCCTGTATTCTTAGCGGTATAATAAAATTATTAATCTTATTTCAATGTATCAACGTGCGTAATAGTAGATTGTTACACGAGAGGTGAAAGTGACCTATTTAGACATGAGATGATTTGGCGCACGAGCACAGCGAGGCCGCTAATACTTTGAGTGCCCAAATAGGCCTTTCTCCTGAGTTTAACACTGTTATTTCATTTTGAATACGTGGAAAGTAAATAAAAATTGAGTAGAAGTAGTTGTTTGTTTACAAACAACTACTTCTCTCATGCGTTAAATCAATATCTAAAATCCGATGAACTCAATTATTTAATAAATCCCATATGAAACGTCAAGTAAATTTCTTTCTTCTGTGGCATTCTACAAGCCAGTATTTTTTGTCACTGATGATAGTAAATATTTATCTCAAAATATAAATTAAATAATAACTTAGTGAAAAGATAAGTATAAAATGATGCTACAAAATTGTTGAATTTTTTTTGCCGCGATTTAACAGTGGCTGTAAATTTGGGCCATGAGTCGCATGTATTATCTATGATTTAGGGTTTATTGACGTTAAATATTGACAGATAACATATGTATATGAAGTATATGTTATAGTCAAAGAGTACATTGAATATATAAAGATCAAAGATCGATATGCAGTCTCAAAGAGTACATTAAATATATAAAGATGCAGTCTCTTCCCGGAATTACTGGTTTATCCTAAGTTTGACCAAGGCCTTTTGACAAATTCCAATTTCGGCCCTTTAACTAAAGTATTTTTAGTCAAACCTAGAAGTACCTACTTTTTAGACAAACGTGAAATAATCTGTTTCGGGCTTTGCTAAGTAGTGCCCAGTAGTGCAAATTATGATAATTTGTTATTCTATCTTTATCAAATTTGGACTCGTCGGTTCATAAAATATTTCTTAAAAAATCTAGGTCTTCAGCGTCAGAGTTAAACATGTAGGTACCGACAGAATTCAAGTCGCCTTGCTGATCGCCTTCTTCTGGCGATTGCACGGGTTGGTAGTTGTAAGGATTTCGGCCCGATAAATGCACAACAAACCAAACTTTCCATTGTGACATGCCTAGCTCCCGAGCAACTATAATCGTTGACGTTTTAGAATCGTTAATGAAACGCTGAATAATTTCCCCTTCGTCATTTGCGGTATATCGCCGAGGTCTCCCGGTATTAATTTGTCGTCGTTGAACAGTGCCAATTTCAGATAACTGTCGATAGCTTGATTAGAACACCGTAACGTGTGGAATTCTCCGATTAGGGAAACGGCGTTCATATTCTGAGTTTCAGCAGCGTTGCCGTCACAAAGTCCGTACGTAGCAGTACATTATGTCAGCGTATTTGCTATTGGAGTACGTACTCATAGTCACCACTGAGCAATGCACTGGAATTATATCTTTTGTTTCTGTCACCACATTGATTCTTAAAATAATATTTTCTGTTATTGCAGTATCATGTAATTATTTATTGATATTTTTTTTATTTTTGTAGGATGAATATGAAACACGAAAAGACAGTTATGTTAGTTAAATATTTACTTCTTACTACACATTAGGCATCATCTAATCGAAGGAGGCTGATATCACCACGTCTGGTAGTTTTTAAATCACTCAATTATCGGAAACAATCCTTTATATTGTCTGGTAATAACTGTAAATAACGGTAGTAGTAACTGTTTAAGTGGTAGTAATTTACGTTTTATATTTGTAAACATTGGAGCGCACATGACTGATTTGCTTATACTACCGCCTACGCATTTCTCGTAACAAATTGTTGATATCAGATGGATTCAGATGTTATTAGTGGCAACCCACAAGCAAACGTTGAATGAAGCAATAAAATTTGAGACAATCGAACTTTAGTTTAACAGAGGTAGTAATCCATTGAAAATAAATAAAACGTCATAAACACATTGGAAAAGCAACGAGATATTTCGGTCAAATTACGTAATAGCATAAGCGTGATTTCATTAACGTAAATATTTAGGCAGTTACGTTTAAACAAGTCAACAAAAGTTAAATGACGGCCAGAAGCAAAATAATTCTTAAGGTTCCGTAGGCGTAGTCTATTGGTGGTACATAATGATATAGTAAAATTACAAAACAACTAAAAATCTGCAATTGTTGAAAACACTTTTTTCAGTGTAAGTTAGTCAGATATTTAGAAATCATAACAAAATTCCTTAATTGGCAGTATTTCGTTTCTGAATATTATTTATTTATCGAATAGAGGAAGGACGTTCAGTTAGAAAACGATATCAAACGGAAAAAACCGATGGCAAATTTGGGAATGGTACTATACGAGTAGGTCAGTATTACCCATTAACCCTTTTTTTATCGAGGGGATATCCGCTTGAGGACAAACCATCGTGGGGCGTGTAGAGTTTGCCACTTGCCACTTTGCCAGGAATGCTATTGGCATCAGGGTCAGGGATGCCCACTAAAATCTTTAACCATTCCTACCTCCCGTGTTCGGGCTGTGGGCTCGCTCGTGTATTCACCTCCAGCCCGGACGGAAGATAGCCAGCCCCAACCCGGGTGGCCCCTTCATGTTAATATTGGATTTCTCGGCAGTCAATGTGTTCTTATATACGATCGTCTGTTACTAGAAACAGCGCTCTTTAATTTCGTCATGCACTATAGGGTTTAAATTAAAAATAGAAACTTAAAATTATTTATTATTAGGTATTATTATCAGTCTAAAATGTAGGTAATAAAAATATCGCGCAAACACTATCCACCCTTCTTCCATTTTTCTCCAGGAGTATAATCCGTCATTGGTTTTCCAGATATGCCGCAGGTGCCGATACCAACTCTTCCGGTTAAGTTATCAGGTGAAGCAAATATACTCTTTGTCCTGACACCCGGTTTTTTAGCTGCTTTTGAGTGAAATGAGAGCCATTTATTCTTTTCTGATTCTCTTTCTTCTTCGATTTGTTTATACCTCTGCTGTTTCTTTTGTTTTTTCTTTTTTAGGTATTCGCGATTGTATCCTTTCCCATGTCTGAAAATAAATTTAGGATTACATAAATTATTTTTTACATTTTATGAGTTCTGGCAATACTACTTTTAAGTATGTCACTATTATTAGAAGGTAATCCACAAGACTCACTTGCTTTCATCTCCACTTAGTGTCCTCTTGATACCGCCACTCAAGGACTTTACATCATTAATTGCAACAACTTCCAATGTTGTGTATCCATCGAATTTTACCTTCAAATTATCTTCTGATACATCTTCAATGAGAGCTTCATAGAACCTAAAATAATTAAGTGTTAGTATACATAATATACACACACACTATTATCGCCCTATTAATTATACATATTATTTATTATAATTAATATAATAAATGCAAAAGTAACTCTTGTCTGTTACGCTTTCACGGGAAAACTACGTGATCGATTTGCTAACTACTTGAGCGACTCTCATCCATTTTAAATTAGACATGGCCTCCCAGCAACATGCCGCACACTGTTTCTTGAAATCCTTAACTTGTCGGCTTGTTGATCGATTTGGCTGAAACTCAGATATATTTTTCCTCAGCTCCATCAAAAGATGCCCCCGCCCATATTGTTTACTTTACATTCATCAGTTCATTATTAGAAATTAGTATAAACAAATCTTTGATTTGAACAAAGATTTTATTTTCAGGCCATAATTATGTTTCACAACAACAATACTCTTTATTGTACACCAACTTAAAACAGTGACACATTAACATATATGAAAATTATTATTATTATTCACTATCCTGTGTAGAATTTTAAGAAACCATTAAGCCGACAAGTTAAGCGTTTCAAGAAACAGTGTGCGGCATATTGCTAGGAGGCCATGTCTAATTTAAAATGGATGAGAGTCGCTAAATCGGGAAATGCACCTGTCGTGCTCTGACTGCAAACAAAGCGTTACCTAGTGTACTTTTGGAGCGATTATCTTATAACAATGGACTTTTTTGTGACAAAGGGATGATTTATTTACGATTTTTTGCTTCAAAGTTTGAAACTATTGTATTCGATTATACTTGTAAGAATTGTGAATTACGTGTGTGTACTTCTAATACATTTGATAATTTCAACGGCATTTTCGAATATATATCCCATAAACTCGTAACAGTAGTAATAAGGCTGTTTGACTGAAATCATTTCTGCTACTCTGCCTGTTGCTTTTTTGTCTTTTTTCTGTGTCCCATAATATATGGATCTGGACTTTACAAATAATAATGTATTCTGAGGGTTATAAAGAACTTGCAGGTTAATGATGCTCTTTTATAACTGATTCTATAGAACAGATCTGTTTTACGTTTATACAAATATACAGATTACTCATTGAGAACTCTGTTACTCTACACATTTCATAAATTCACTGTTTTAAGCTAATATTTTTTTTTTTATTGCAGGAGTTCAGCAGACAGGCAGACGGCCCACTTGATGGAAAGCGGTTACCGTCGCCTATGGACATTTGCAACACCAAAAGTGCTACAAATGCGCTGCTGCTCTCTTAAGGGAGACTGGAACCTGGTTACCAATGCCGGAAAACAACTCAAGGTTGCTATGGCGACCGGGAGTAGTAGCCATCCAGTCGGGCAAAGGCCCTACTTACCACCTGGCGATTTTGAAGATATTTGAAGAGAAGCAATGCTATCCTGATTTATTTTTCTTATATCTATTAAATGGCTGCTATTTACAGACATTTTTTTTCCTTCACTTATCTACAATCAGTCACACAGACAGATCCAAACCTTCTGATTTACAAATTGTAGCAAGTGAGTTTCAAAATATCTGTCTGCAAAGTCAGTACTAAGATTAGTGAAGTCTTTGTGGGTTAAACTTTAGCTTTGTGGTCACTGAATTTTAAGTAGTGGGGGTGGAGGGGGAGGAGTACTTCTCCCTTCTGCAACTCTTATGTTTGGGAAACATGTAGTTCTTTAGATATTTTTTTTTTATAAACACACCCTTTTTTCCACTAATATTGTATTTATACCATACAATACAAAGATGAGAAATCCAGAAGAAAGCTAGTTGTCAATGTAAAAAAGATTCAAAACAGTCTAAAACCACAGACTAAATTAAGTGAAACGAGTGTGCCACTGCAACGTTTAGTGGGTGTCACAGCCTATTTGTAACCACTGTTTAAATAGTTAATAATAAATAAATGGTGACAGTCAGTTCTGGCACTCGCTAGCTGCTGCCCACTCGCTTCGCTCGCTCGACTTTGGGCTTTAGTCTAGTGTTACCTAATTCATTGGTTTAATCACTGGTCGCGACTTTCCACCACCCCTGACGACTTTAGTGAGGATAATTAAATCGTGATTAAACTCAAATCGCCATTAATGTACTTCTCGTTTATCTATATCACATTAAAAAAATTGCCAAAAAAAATACAGAGTACATTCATATAACTAAAAGAGAAATGGAATAAAAAACATCCTAATGGTGGGCAATAGAGATAAAAATTATACTTTATATAATTTAAACATGCAATATACAAGCAAAAAAAAAACCCGATTTCTTTTTAATATTTAAAAATCAATATTATTGACATATTGATTCATTAACATTTATTATAATACATACCTACATATTATCACATCTGTTTCCCATGGGAGTAGGCAGAGACTACAGATCTCCACTTGTGACGATCCTGGCAAACAACCTTTGCTTCATCATCTTTCATTAACCTTTTTATACGTGCACATTTCATTGAGATGCTTTTTACCTGACCTTATTTTCACTCTTCTGTTTTTTGATATGTATGTCGTAGTCTACTGATACAAACTATACCATTCACAATACTGTCATACACTAGTTTTGTGGTTCTATTTTGTCATCCATCCTCTCTACATGCCGAAACTAGCTTAACATTCCTTTTTCAACTCTTGTTATTACATCTTCTTTTAATCCACAATGTTCCCATATTAAACTATTGTTACGCGATGTCCATCACAGCAGTTATGAGAACCATAGATTATATTAATATCACATAGATAATCTTCATAGATAATAATATTATTATTTAGTAGGGTAGTTTTCGTAGTATTTTCGTATAAAAGGCGGTGTGGCGTGTAGACGGGGTTCATTGCTTATTGTGTGTTAAAAGGGTAAACTCTGCCCAAATAGTTAATATTAGGTATATTTGGTACTTTCTGCCCAAATCTCTGCAAGGCTTTTTACATTCAGAAGTGGGATTACCCAAGAATGGCAGGCCGTTATGCTGCTGGGTTGGGTATAAGTTGACCTAAACTCTGCGTGACCGAAAAATCTACGTGACCGAAAGTCTGGTAAGTCTGTGAATTCTTCCTTATTCTAAGTCTATGTGACTAAGTCTGCGTGACCTAAACTCTGCGTGACCTAAACTCTGCATGACCGAAAGTCTACGTGACCGAAAGTCTACGTGACCGAAAGTCTGCGTGCCCGTAGGTCTGTGTTACTTAAAGTCTGCCTTATTCAAATTCTGCGTGACCCAAGTCAAATCCTAAAGTTTTTATTCAAAATAAGTTACACTGGAGAACACTTTTTAAATTTAATTTTACTCTATGTACACCGCTTCGCAACATGTCTAGCTGAAAATTGTTTTTCTTTATATTTCTTACTAGCGGTCTACCCCGACTTCGCACGGGTATCTAAAAAGAACATTTTTTTGGTTTAATTATCTACTAAGCGAATTCAAAATATTTCACCTGTCATACTGTCCGTATCCCAGTGACACCTACATCGCATGAACATAGTTAGCTGATTAGGGTTCGCGGCGACCACGGAACCTTTTTCTAATACTCATTTCTTTTCTAATACTAATTTTTAAACTCGTGATATTGAATAATTAAAAAACTCGCATAAAGGTATTATTCAATAGGTAGTTGGTAGTATTCAATAGAAGCAGTCTTGAATATGAATTAATTTATTTTGATAAGAGTGAATACCAAGATATTAACAAGCGGTGGCATTTTAAATTAAATTTAAAAAATAAAAGAACCCTTATTGTTGCGTAACTATAATAGTTAAACATATGCTGTCGCGACACTTTTTGTAAATAATGTGTTCTATAAAGTCGTAGTACATTATTTTGTTCTATCATCCATAGTTTTCGCAGCGCACGTGATTTTACACTTGGGTTACACTATTGAAGTTTTAGTATATATGGAATTTTAGTAGTAATGGCCTATGTCAACTGCGAATAGTGTAGCTTGCCAACAGTTAAAGAATTTTTCTAATCAGTTTAGTAGTTTTGGAGCCTATTCAATGCAAAAAACAATCAAATATTTCCCCTTTATAATATTCGTATAGAAGTATGGATTATACTTATATCTCAAGTTCTTATTTTTAAATTAGTTTTATGCAGAAGTGTGTTACAGAATTCCTTTTAAATAATTAATGGGGTTGTAGCAATCGGTGCATATTCAATAAGACAGAGACACAATAAAAGTAAATAATTATATTATAGTTGTAACAAAGACATGGCGTACTAAATTCTACGTGTATAAGTACAACTATACGTCTGTGTGACCAAGTCTGTGTGACCAAGTCTGTGTGACCAAGTCTGTGTGACCAAGTCTGTGTGACCAAGTCTGTGTGACCAAGTCTGTGTGACCAAGTCTGTGTGACCAAGTCTGTGTGACCAAGTCTGTGTGACCAAGTCTGTGTGACCAAGTCTGTGTGACCAAGTCTGTGTGACCAAGTCTGTGTGACCAAGTCTGTGTGACCAAGTCTGTGTGACCAAGTCTGTGTGACCAAGTCTGTGTGACCAAGTCTGTGTGACCAAGTCTGTGTGACCAAGTCTGTGTGACCAAGTCTGTGTGACCAAGTCTGTGTGACCAAGTCTGTGTGACCAAGTCTGTGTGACCAAGTCTGTGTGACCAAGTCTGTGTGACCAAGTCTGTGTGACCACGTCTGCGACCGAGTCTGCGTGACCGAGTCTGCGTGACCGAGTCTGCGTGACCGAGTCTGCGTGACCGAGTCTGCGTGACCGAGTCTGCGTGACCGAGTCTGCGTGACCGAGTCTGCGTGACCGAGTCTGCGTGACCGAGTCTGCGTGACCGAGTCTGCGTGACCGAGTCTGCGTGACCGAGTCTGCGTCACCACGTATGTGTGACCACGCTCTAGGATCGACATATCGGGGCCGTCAACGGGACGCGGCCATCGGCGGAACTAGAGGCAGCATTGTGGTGGTGCCCTGAAGGTGCCTATGGAGCGTTGGCGCGTCGGCCTATACGTGGACGGGACACTGTTGGGAACTTCGGCCACTGTATCTACTTTACCTGGCACAGAAGGTATGGTTATTTTTATTATTATTTTTGTGTGAATTATTATTATGCAAAGTAAAGTGATTTAATTTTATAAGTGATAGTAATGGTTCATCGGTCGTGGTAGGCAATTGTACTACCCTCATATTTTTTCGTGTACGAAAATATTATGGTATGTTTCGAACATGGAAAATTACGAAAAATCGCGTAGTTAGTATTTTTCAATGTTATTTTGAGTTACTTATCTATCGAGAAATGTGTTTGTATAGATGATGTAAATTGATGTCTTTTGTTTCAAGTTAGAATAACGTAAGTTTCATCCGGTTTTGTTTGAAGTTAAAATGACGCAAGTTCCGCCCGGTTTTTGTTTGAAGTTAGAATAACCCAAGTTCAGTTATTATTAAACGTAGTAAATGCAGTTAATCTTTGTAACACTTATTTTATAAGTTCAGAGGTCCATAATGCTAAAGGTTTAAAATAGTCTTCATTCTAGTATCTGGGTTTTTTTAACTGTGGTTAATTATTGTTGGAATTTTTGTAGCCGTGAACAATAAGTTCTAGTATTCTTGGTTATTTTATAAGTTTTTGGTACATAGAAGAGTTGGTACGTGGAGATCATGAAATTGTGACTATTATTCTTGAAATAATAATCGTAAAAAAAAAAAAAAAGTTTATTGTTACTTTGATGGAAAGTAGAATCATTATTGGTCAGGAGTAGCCGAGTGGTTGTGTGAACAAGTACTGTGTTTTGTTTTTTCTGTTCGCAGACTGGCGAGGGGAACTAAATTCTCTGATGACAGAAGGCAAACTCACTCAATAGTTGGCACGCCGCGGGGGACCACGGCTGCGGTAGGATGGCCGAATGTTACGCGATGTCCATCACAGCAGTTATGAGAACCATAGATTATATTAATATCACATAGATAATCTTCATAGATAATAATATTATTATTTAGTAGGGTAGTTTTCGTAGTATTTTCGTATAAAAGGCGGTGTGGCGTGTAGACGGGGTTCATTGCTTATTGTGTGTTAAAAGGGTAAACTCTGCCCAAATAGTTAATATTAGGTATATTTGGTACTTTCTGCCCAAATCTCTGCAAGGCTTTTTACACTATTCTGTATCATATAATTCATGCTCACCTCAGATATACGTCTCAAAACTTTCATTCCCACTGTGCTTATTCTACTTTTGCTGCTATACATTAGTGTATGGCAGCAACACACTTCGAGGGACAGCCAAGCATGCCTTTACAGACACTTTTTGGCTTGTCACAAGAGTTTAGCGCTTCAATCACCTTATTACCAGCACTACTACTACTACGCTTTGTTCAATGTAACTTTCATGCTTTTCTTCCTTAGTAAACATGCACACGAGATAAACAAAATATTAATTGTTATACTTTCATCTCTTTCAAACACCATAATTTTTGTCTTTTTACATTAATTTTCATACTCTAAGTCTTAAAATATTCTAACTAACAAATTATATTGTAACTCTACTTCCAATGATGTAAGTATAACCTGATAAGTTACCCATTCATTCTTAAACCACTTTCGCTTTCTTACAAATCATGCAAGAAACTATGTATGAATAGGTTAAACAGCCATGGTGATGTTATGCATCCCTGTCTAACACTTTTTTCAATAACTTTTTTATATATAGTTTTACTTATCATTATGCCATCAATAGGCATTTTACTTTATAACTTATCAATCAAACAAAGTCTATACTTTAAAAAAGTGACAGAACTGTGTTGTAGTGGGAAAAGTGAGAAACAATGGTTTTAATAAGAAATATCCTGCTTTTTGTATTGATTATTCTTTATAAAGCACAATAATGGATAATTAACCCATGTATTTCTGTCAATCAAAAACCAGTTCGACATAAAAAGTAAAAGTCATATTTACATAATGTCTATATAAAAATAGTTTTCAAAGTAATGGACTGCAACAATTATTCATTTTTATGAACTTTAAAGTTATAACAACTAATTCAAAACTTGTTTTTTAAACTCATGAAAAGTCTCTGTTTATAAATAAATCACAAGTGTAATCCTAAACACAAATCACACTTTGTTATTAACAAAACTGACACAACCTTGTTTATCTAACATATTGTTTTTCCCATTATCCATTCAAAATTTGTTTGTGAACACTAAAAATTTGTTTTCTAATCCAAATAACAGGTCTAGTGGCTATATATAATAATATGTATACTCCGCTGTTACTCAGATATCTGGTACACAAAAAGTAGTGGCAGGCGGAAAAGTGGGGAGTGTATACTTACCCTTTCTGTAACCCCTATGGTCCAGAATTTTTGAAATTTTAATTTCTTTTAAACATAACCTCACCAATTTTTTCACTAATATTAGTGATGGGTGATGATGGTGATGGTAGCGACCAGTGATTAGAACAGTGATTTGAGTTAGCTTCAGACCACAAGAAGCAATACTAGAACCAACTGGTAACTATTTATTATTTATTTTATATACACGACTTATAGTTTCGTCGCCAGGTTCATTCGCCAGGTGGTAGGGCATTTGCCCAACTGGATGGCTACCACCCCTAGTCTAGAGTATCTCGCCATAATAGCCTTGAGTTGTGTTCGCCATCAGTGGCCCGGTTGCAGTTTCTCATCGAGGTTGGTAGAGCACTGGCAACACTTTGTTGTATTATGTCCATAGGTGATGGTAATCACTTCCCATCATAGTTGGGACGTTAGCCTCTCTGCTGTGCTTTAGCAATAAAAAAAAATATTGGCTGCCATTTTGAATATTTTCATGCTTACTCTGGAAGTGTATGTGAATGTGCTCATTTATGTTTTATCTTCATTTTTTGATGACTTATGCTGTTTTAAGATTCTTTTTCTGTTGATTAATAAATGCTTCTGTTGCTTTCTTTTAGACTTTAAAAGGATTGTTCAACTTTGGATCTATGATAAAAGTGCAATACTATTGAAAAAATAAGTGAGGTTATGTTTCTGAAAAAAATAATATTTCAAGATCAAGACAATAGTGATTGTAGTAGGGGTAAATTTGCCTCCCTCCTCCCCACTCTACCACCTCACTACTCAAAATTTGTGTATCAAATGTCTATAGATTTTCCGTATACCATAAACTCAAATCACCCTTAATCTCATGCCATTCAGATTATAAGCGCAGCTTACTTGTGTCATTAGCTATTGTTGATATATCATCCAAAATAATTATATATTTTATGGTTTGATTTATAAGGTTTAAAAAACTTCATCTTTAAGTAGTGGAGTTGATGTAAAAACTTTATCTCATACTAGCTAGGTGAATTGACTACTTAAAACTGAAAAGACATACTATTACAAATACAACATTTTTTAACATATTGCAAATCAGTGGACTTCATTTTTGCTGTCCACTTGTCAACATACACTATGTGGCATAGAAATCGAAAGTAATGCTAAAACATTTGATACTTCTAATCAATTCGATGCAAATTTAAGAATATTAAGGGCCAAATCCTTTATAACCGTTCACTTGCCTTACTGTTGGTTAAAGTTTGATATAGGCTCCATACAAGTAATGTCAAAATTCAAATGATGGTAGGGGAAGTGAATGAATAGTAACATAGGAAACAGCCATAAAACAACTTACTGGCCATCAGCTCTCCATTTTGCCAAGCATTTTTCACCAATGTGCCATTTAGAATTATATTTTTCGGTAGATTCACCCTCTTCCGTCTCCAACAGGGACGCTGTAACATTACCATCATTACTAGAACCATGAATATTCGATAATTTTGAGTCACCTTCTTGGGTTTTTATAAGATCTTGTGTTAACTCAATTACTTCTTCTAAATCTGCCTTTAACTTCAGTAGTTCCTCGTTCTCAGCATCTGTTAATAAAGCAGCTTCTACCTGAAAAACAAATTACAGGATAAATCAAGACATTGTCTAATTGAACAATGAAATACGGTAAAAATTACAAATAAAGTTACGTTATACCTGTTGTAATTGTAATTTATAATTTCTTAAATCCTCAGCCATTTTGTTAGGTTTTTAAAAACACTGGAATCATCAAAACTTATATAGTGGAATTGTTATTGCCTATATATAAAATTATTGTAAAATTTTACAATCACGTCTCAAAGTCATACAATAATTTTATTTTTTATTAATTTACGTCAATGTCATAAAACAGTCTTTTTTTATTTTTATTAATTTATTCATGAGCATAGAATCAAAGTCTTTCAGTCGGAAACATGTTAATTAATAGGTCTTCGTATAGTAGCGCAGTTGTATTGCAGGCTAGAACCGACGCCATTCAATGGAGTCCTTGTGAAAACTCGAAAGATCACATATGACTATACAGTTCACATTTCTCACAAAAACACATAATTTCTACTCGAAAACTATCAATATCCTGCAACTATTGTTCATTTTAGAGTAATTATACACATTTTTAGAAAATAAAACTGCACAGCACAACGTCTCCTTTCAGTTCCCGCCAAAAACTCTCATAAAACAGATTAAGAATCGGTGCCAGGGCTCTCGACTTGAAACTATGGATGTACTAGCCTCCTATTGCCCGGCGGTAGATCCACACGAAGTATCAATTTATCCATAGTAGTTTGTGAGACCCAATCTGGGAACTCTAGGCGGACGTGCTTGCCAAAGTTTGGCGCTTCCGAGAGGATGCCAGAGCTAGGCCCTGGTTTACTGCCGGGCAGAGATTGCAAGGCGATCAGTAAGTGGGAAACCGCGACCATGATCCAAATTTGGCAGAGAGATTTAGAATCTTCTGGCACTGTTACAGTGGAAGTGGTTCGTCTCTACCTATTGCGTTGGGTCGCGCGGAAACGTGGGACTCTGACCTTTAGGATAACGCAGACAGTTACCGGACACGGATGCTTCGGTAAGTATCTGCATCAGATTGTGGGGAATCTGCCTTCCCCTCAATACCACGAGTGCGGTGCACTAGACACTGCGTTTCACACGCTGGTCGAATGCGCTGCATGGTAACCTGAGAGGTTCGAGCTCGAGGCATACTTATTCAAATTTTAAGACTTTTAATAATAAATAATAGACCTTTGGGCAAATAAGGACTATCATGATTGTTTCAAATGTTTTAAATAAATAATAATATGGTTAATGTTTCTATTAACTTTAAAAGATTTTTTGTTTATTAAGGTTATTCAATTGGTTTTTAAGTTTAATTTCATTTGTGATATTTTTAAAGGTGGTTGAAAAAATTTGATGTTGTTTTAAGTCTAGTGCTTTTGGTTATCTATTTTTCCCTTGTCCTCATTCACCTGAGACAAAAAATCATACTTGTGAGACGTAGACAGAGAAACCTATAGACAAACTGATAGCTTTTGTCGCATTCACACAAGAAAAAGAGCAACTTATGCCGATGTCGTATAAAAGAATGAGACAGAACGATACTATTTTTTGTTTCACTAAGCGTGCCGCGGTTTAGACCACCGGTGAGCTTAACAACAAAGAGTACATTGAATACTTAACAAAGTTCGACAGCTGAAGCGCAGCAGCTATCGTCTTCCTATAAAATACAGTTTTCACGTGCTTTATGTGAAGTAATTCATATTATATTTTGTTTTCAACAACTTAGACTTCCTATTTCAACCTTTTTGTTGAGAACATGGTGCGGTGTAGCCATTGAGTTATAACATGTCTAGAGAGAGCATTGCTAACAAACAACACCACCAAAAATGGCATCAAAAACGCGAAGCGTTGCTATTAGGCTAGTAAACAAGTGCCTCTTGGACCAACTTTTTTCAGCAGTCTCCGAAAATTATAAATGAGGTGTCATTCGATTCGGAATGGCATCTAGATGATTTTTGAAAAAAATTAAGTTCCGCTTGCAAAAATTGTGCAAATATCTCAAAAAGTAATAAAGAATTTTCAAATTTGAAAAAAGATTCGAAAAGAGGATGAAATTTCCTAAAAAAAGTCTCGACTCCCAAAACTGTAAGATCAATATTTATAATTTTCCCAGAGGGATGAAAATACGGCCGAAAACGAGTACTCTGGCTTACGCAAGGCACACCCACATCGGCCCTTTAATGAATAAATATTATTTAAACATACTAAAAATGAAAATAAAAAATTGAAAAAATTCAGGCACTAACTGAATAGATGAATGAACAATAATCTGCTTGATTTTTTTTTATAACAATTTTTCATTTAGTTATTCAATAGTTAATTAATATATATTTTTTGCTTGAACATGAACATTGCAAGTGTAATTGTTAAACTAAAAATTTAAGATTTTTTTCCTTTCTTAGAGCAATTCTTGAAAGGCTTTAGAATAGAACCCCGTTGGAAAAATTAGAAACTGTTTATTATTCATTTTTTTATTAATAATTTTCGTTGTTACAAAATATTTTTGTTTTGCTTGAACATAAACATTGCAAGTGTGATAATTGTTAAACTATAAATTTAAGATTTTTTTCCTTTCTTGGAGTAATTCTTGAAAGGCTTTAGAATAGAACCCCGTTGGAAAAATTAGGAAATGTTTATTTTTAATTTTTTTATTAATAATTTTCGTTGTTTTAAACTTTTAATTTTGTAACTGAAATATAAAAAACGTTAATTTCTGTAAATACAGTGATAAAGTAAATCGCAAGTAAATTATATTGATGTAAAACAGCGAACGGAAAACATAGACATCTGACTGGGTAGTAGCTAAGATTTTATTATTTATTGATGTGTATACGCAAAGTAGACGTCTGCCGCGATCAATATACGTTTTTAAGACTATAATAAACAAAATATATCAATGGCAGATCTGGTCAATTACTTTCAAATTTTTTTAGTATATTCAAAATTGTCTGCCATAGGTAAATCCGCGCGATAATGGTCTGCCATTCTTATTTTCCGATAATAATAAGCCTATATTTTCAATTATCAAAACGGCAGCCCTGGTCAAATGGTTTGAAAATTCGTCAAAAATCGATACTGTCTTACCTCAGCGCTCGTCGCGTCCACCACTTAGAGCTTAGTGAGTCCCCGTACCATGCTTGGTAGGTATAGGTGCTTCAATGTACAAAACCTCAGGTCTGGTCAAATACATACAGGTAGCCGATCACTGGCTCTTAAACTATATTGTTTATTACTTTACATAAGTATATACAATAATAGTAAGTAGTCATCGGCAAACCTTCTGCGCGGCTTATAAAATACATATTTATTGCTACAGTAGTTCTAAACTATATTTAATCAAATCAGTTACGAGAAAATTAGTCAAAGTATACTTTTGCATTTTTATTTAATGAAATTATTCTGTTTTGGATTTTATTGGCTTGGTACCTATTAAAGAAAAATTAAACTAAGTTTTAATTGCAGACTTCATAAAAAAATCTCATATTTTGTTAAAACACAGCACTGACCTGGATTGCACAACAATTTGACTAAATCAAATTGTTGTGCAGTCCTTGACTGATCCAAATACGTATTTCAAGAAGTCATATTTTACTTCAGAATCCACCGTTTGCCGGGAACGTGCAAAATTAGAACTGTATAACAAAACAAAATTTATCTTTAACTTGTTAAACGTGGCTACCCACACGAACTCCCTTACATGACTTCATTGAAGAAGATACCGATAACATCTGACTAGTCTGTGTGAACTTAGTGCTCATGTCTACCATTGTGTAAATTGTAAACTGATGATTACATAACAGTCAAGATTTTCCGAAAATTTCATAAATAATTACTAATTTATATTATATAAAAACAGATAATAAAAATCACTGGGATATTCCTTGGGGCCAGCGATAAAAAGAACACTTTTTAAATCTAGTCATTATGTACAACAAGATATTTAAATGTATGACACCCTATAGAGACCCAAATAAAAAAATAAGTAATTGGGATAAAAAATGTAATGTAAAAATAATTATTAAATAGTGCTATAAAATTAAAAACTTAATATATTTACTTATGTCTCTAAGGGTGCGAATCATGAATTGGTCACTTTTACTTTCTGCACAAAGTCATTGTCGTTATTATTAAATTCCTTGGTTATTTGTTAAAAAAAGTAATTAAGTTTATTTTTCATAAATAACTTAAAATTAACTGTCGACATTAACTAGATGGCCTTGCAGCGCCGTGGACTGGTGATAGCGGCGGCGCGAAGCGAAATCCTCGTTGTCATCATTCAACCTCTCCTGCTCTAAACTTATATCTGCATGAACTGGGGTCACAACCAATTGCTCGTATTCTAAGGGACGTTTCCTGAAAAAAAATATCTTGTAAGATGTAACTGCAAACCTCCTTTATAGTGTTTGTTGCCAATCGGGCGACGTGAGTGATTTTTCAATTTGATCCATCATGCAGCGACGGGATGAGTTTATAAGAGTTTTGTATAAAATGAATGATTAAATACAATATTTATACCAACAAAAATCATATTTTTTTTGGACACATGTTAAATATAAAAACAGATTTGTTTTTAAATAAATGTTTCTACATTTGCCGGCACATTGTACTTGTCAAAACATGGTATCATTCCCAATAAAATTAACTGCTGCGACCAAAATGAGTCCAGGCCTCCGATAAAAGAATATTCCACTTCTTTCTGCTCAGCACGGTTTTCTGCCTGTCATAGTCTCGTAGCTCGCGAAGATCAGCCTCCACTACGTCACTCCAGCGATATCTGGGTCGACGACCAATAAGATAATACTTTTGTAATATCATATCACTAAAGTTTCTGACATATTTTTCGTTCTCGGGTATAATTTCTTGCTGGATATTGTTTTTTTCACAGTCACATATATTATCTAAATTTTGTGTGTGAAACGGAAAACGCTTACAGGCTTTCTACCTAGGTGAACCAAAAAGTTTTTAGAAGTGCATACACTCGTACATAAAACCTTTTTGGGAGAAGTTCGATATTCAAATTAAAGAGTATTAATTAATATTTAAGCCAACTGTTACTTGTTTTTGTCAGTTCGTTCGCACGTAAACTGTTTTGTGCAACGAGTTGCTAAAAACGCAAAATTTTGGATAAAAGTGAGTTAAGTGCGCTGATAAAATATCTCAACTCGAAAAAAATGTCTACGAAATAAATTTTTCCGAACATTCAGCAGACATTACGGTTGCGTACTAGGTGGCTGAATTTAAAAGAGGTAGATTAAGTTGTAAAGATGATCTGCGTTCTGGGCGGCCTTCAACCTCCGTTACGGAAAGAATGTCAAAAATATTGAGAATCTGGTTTTGGAAGACAGAAGAATAACTATAAAATATATAGCTGAGATTCTAGAGACATCTTTTTGTAGCGTTCAGTCCATTTTTATTGATTTATTGGTATTCAAAAAATTGTTGACAAGATTGGTGCCACGAATGTTAACCGATGAAACAAAAAGCGACGTTTGGAAATTCTAAGCGTAATCTCGAAATATTCCAGCATGATTTGGATAGTAGGAAGTTGCGCTCAATGGATTACCCATTGTGCTGGCTTCAATCTCCTTGACCACCCATCATATTCTCCGGACCAAGTGATTTTCACTTATCCCCAAAATTAAAAAAGGAAATAAATTTCACGATAATGACGCGTTTATGGCTACCGTAGAGTTTTTTGAGACTTAAGTAAAACATTTGATTTTGCAAGGAAAGTTAGAAACGCTTTAGTCTAAATGCACTGCATTGGAGGGAGATTATGCAGAAAAATAAAATATTATTGTTTACATTTTTACACTTTTTAATATTGATTATATAAAGTTATTGATTCACCTTCGTACATCTAAAAATCTCGAAAATCTATACCACATTGTCGTTTTCCACACTGTTCTCACAAAAGCCAAACAGAAAACCTAGAGAGAGTTCAGAGGACCCTTTAGTTAGATTCAACAGTATTATTTACCCAATAGCTTGGAGGAAGGCGATTTTGAGCCAGTGAAAGAATCGGAAGTCAGAGGCGCGGCCCGGCTTGACGGCGGGGTTGGCCGCGCCGATGTAGAGCCACACCAGCCACAGGATCGTCAGGCAGCCGAGAGCGTACGCCCAGTGGACTAAGAACATCAGCAGCAACTTTATGGCAACCTGGTGAAGTCAATTAATAACTTAAGGGGCTACCTCTATTTATGTTATTCTTGTTTTACTTTATTTTTTTGTACTATGTTTATTTATCGTTAATTATTATTTATTAACTGCACTGCTGTGCGTATTAAAAATCTATCAATCCTAAAGTGCCCCGGAGACAGTCATTCGCAATTGTCAATTTTTACGTCATTGACCGTTTCAATTGAAGGTGCGAATGATGGAGCTTCATACGATGCGTCAATTACTCGCAACATTGCTTTCTGTCCGCCATGTTTCTCAACCAGCGAGCGAATGACCGAAATCTATCAATCGTACAACGAGACGTGCAATTGATACGTCATTCGCGATTGTCAATGGGCTTCAATAAAAACTTCCATCATTCGCCTTCAATCACGTAACCGCGAATGACAATCGCTTCAATTGCCTCTATAGACGATCAATTGGTACTTCAATGACGTAAACATTGACAATTGCGAATGACCGTCTCCGGGGCACTTTATCAAGAGTTGCGTGGAAGAGACGATAACGCCGCCCGTTGTACCCTCTTTTATCTTTTTTAACTTATTGTTTATACTTTGGTGTACAATAAAGAATTATCAATCCATGTATCTATCATTATGCGTTATTATTAAAAAAAATACAATACAAGGAATATTTTCTTTATTGTCCGTTCCTTTAAAAATAGGGACGTCCGAGCTTAGTTTAGTTATTGTTATAAGTCAAAAGTATCTCATGGTTCTTCTACATACCCCAGCCAACGAGAGCCATCTATTGCACAAGTGGGAGTACCAGTTCTTGTTTTTGGAGTGCACGCTGACGGTGGGCCGGTTTACGTCGCCGTTCGCCACACGCCCGTTCATTATCGCCGGATCCGTTGGAGACGGGGTGAAATCCTGAAGGTGTTTAAAGGCGTTATTTCTTAAGAGGCAGGCAACGCGACGGCAACGAACCAGGTGTTGCAACCCTTCATAGGCGGCAGGGTCGGTTCTATGGGGAAGGGGGGCAATTCAGAGGGCAAATTAAAACTTCGGAGACAGATACACACCTGAATATTAAGGCAACTTTGACCACTGAGACGTACAGTACTTTAAGCACATAAATTACTTTTCGCGGGACGAGTAGGCATAGTTTAAAAAGCACAAACGCACGCGTGTCCATCAGCGCGCGTCTGATGGCTTAAATGATGATGATGATTAAGGTAAAAATATAGGCGAGCGGGGGCGGAATTTGTCATGCTCCCCCCCTTCTCCCCCATTGTAAAAATTCAAGATTCGGAGCTGTCAGGTGGACTCAGCTGTGCAATTTAAAAAACCTAGGAAATACATTCTAGGAAATTTTACACCATAGCATAAAAAAAATAAGAATTTCAACCATAGATCGTTTCAAAAATATTTATAAAGCTTATTGGGAGCGATATCATATTTTAGTACAGTTTTGACATGTTTTAGATGCACAATACATCAGCAAATGCTTAGTAAGAGAATAAATACACAAACAACCATTTAAAAGAACAATGTCAGTTGTTAGGTTTTGAGATTACATAGCTCGGTAATAAAATAAGTAGTAAGTTAATCAAACACACATGACTTCTGCTTGAATAAACATTATTCGAAACTGTCAATAAACTATAAGACCGACGCATATTGCAGTTATTCAAATAGAAAAATTGTAATGCACACGCATCCAACAGTTGTCTGGTATCAAATCGGGTCGACACACATTGCATAGCCTTATAATAAAAATGCGAACTTTCACATTTTTATTAGAAACTTTGCTACTGTGAAATTCACAAACATTCATATTGTTTGTGTTCATTCAATTATTACGGTTTTATTCCAAATAAGCGTAAGCACGTTACACAGTGGTGTCATGAAGCAACAACTGTATGAAATTGTGACTGATATATTGCAAGAAATGTTATTCTTCAAAATTTTACTTGATCAACAACTTGAATTTGAATATTCAAATTCAAGTTTGTGTTCACAATATACTCACGCCAACATTTTTATGCCTAATCCTTTCTGGGAATAGTAAATCAAGATCACTGCCTGTCGCCCCATAAACTTGTGTATCGCGTTGTGAATGGCCTTGGAATCTAAAAACAATCACATCATATTTTCTAAAGTTTTCGCGATTAGTATACATAATAATAAACGTTTTTTGCGCCGTTTCTTCTTTTTAAACCACAATATGTTGCAAAGCGGTGGTAGTTTAGATGAGGCTCCCATAGATTAAATAATAAGCATAAACAAAATTAAAACCAAATAATTAAAATGAACAAGTTGGTGGTAGGCTAAATAAAACTTTAACAATACTCAATGACTCATTGACATTTGATATCTTTGTTTTCCATGATCACGGCTCCTGAAAAGTGGCCGAAACGTCGGAATAATAAAAATCAACTAAATTACCGCGCTTAAAAACATAGTTTTATTATATAATTCACTTTTTTATATTAATGTACATTTTTTTCTTTTCAGCATATCGTGGCCAAGTCACAAAAATATAACACATATAAAATGTTCATGTCTGTTTGTCCTTACGTCTGTGGTCGTGTAAGCCACAAACATTATTCTACAATACTGTGCTCTATACAGACTGAAGAGTTTTCTATACGCCGCTATATAATGGTGTAGTGAAATCGCGTAAGATCGAAAAGTTGTGAGTAACCCGCTACACGTGTGAATGTGGATAAAATAATAATAATAAAAAAAACAGTGAATATAGGCGTATGGGGTTTCATTAGTCAAGTCTTGAAAGCTAAACGAGGATTCTTATTTACTTTTCCATAGTAAGTACGCTAATAACAGATGACTAAGTTACTGCTGTATCACAAAGTGTACCCCTACACCATCTGCTATCTTTTGAATTATATATTATTGGAAAATTTCGACCAAAATTAATTCTCTCAGCATCGTATGTGGTATTGAATGAAGAAGAATCCCCACCTGTGTAAGTATGCACACGGATACTAATATTGAAGCATAATGAATATATTATAATGGTCTTATGAATGTGATTATTCAGGATGATATAAGCATTAACTAAAATATAATTAGAGAAATAAAAATGAATAATGATCATACCTCATTTCGCGCCTGTGTTGTAAATCAAAAGTCTGAGCGAGAGCAAAGTAAGAATAATCTATACTAGCGTACGTGATTAGGAAAGGCATGGTGACGATGGGTGCTAATTTGTTTATGTCGCCGATGATTATGAACGTGACCGTCACTATTGCTACGACAACCATTGAGTATATCGGCACTTTGTTGGGACCCCTCTGAAA
Organism: Dendrolimus pini; assembly: GCA_949752895.1. NCBI lineage: Eukaryota > Metazoa > Arthropoda > Insecta > Lepidoptera > Lasiocampidae > Dendrolimus > Dendrolimus pini. Next base: position 13,400,276 of record OX457126.1, read on the forward strand.
GTAACCAGTGTTTATGAAATAATACAAAAATTTCTCACGTACCTACATATTAAGTCAAACCATATAATAATACTAGCTGATATCGTGATGAGTCACTATAATAATAATAATTCATTTATTTCAGAAATTACTTCCATACTGTACAGTTTTATATTAATAATAATTTAATTTCACAATTTATTTACTATATACGTGGATTTCAATTATACATAGTTTAAATATATATAGATTACAACCTTTAAAAGTATTTATGATATTTAGGACTCTTTTCTCTTATGTTGCTGTACAATTTATAATAATAATAATATAATTTTTAATTGTATAATTTCTTATTGAGACAAAAATAACTATTTTATTGATAGTAAAAACCTTTTTTATAATATACCTTATTGTGCCAGTCTAAAATAAATTGCATGTATCTTATTTAGGATTACTCTAATGAAAAATGATTAAAGTAAGACACAAGTTTACCCAACTGTTTTTTACATTTGTGGGAATAGGAATATGCATGTAATTCAAATAAGAGTCAATTTTTTATATGATATTTATATTGCTGTAGAATTACCTGTCTAACGTTATTCTATTATTTAATTCCTTTTTTACAGGCTTTAACTAATAAAAGTGTTAAATATTTAAAAACGGAAAACGCAACGCTATTGATCACATACAAACGTGACGTCATTTTTCATTTTGGCATTTTCAGATTGTCAACAAAGGATGCGTTCTTCTTGTAGCTCACAACGCTCAAAAACTCAACTGGAATGGATTATGGAGCGTTGATGTCATTATCAACGAAATATACAAATGTCTATTGGTATCTGCAGGGTATTGTTGTGTTCTCAACACCCACTTCGACCTACCTCATGTCATGGGTCGTTGTGAGCGCTGTGTGATCGAAAATTATGACGACATTAGTGACAATTTCACGGCGACCATAACGACCGTGTTCGGTATGTGGAACGGCTGAAGGAGTATTTTGAGCGTTGTAGGCCACTGGAGGAACGCGCTCTGAGAATAAATTATGACAGTCATCAAAAGCTCGCGAAAATAGTGGCGTTTATAGTTAAAATGTATTTGAGATTTTAAATAATACAAAATAATAATTTCGACATTGCATAAATTTCATTACGAAACAATAGGCGGGTAAATTATAAAGTAGTTACAATAATTTAAATTTGCTTATAAATTGACCACTTACCCCATGACCAAGAGCTTCTAATCCTGGTATAACTTTTTCATTGGCGATACTTTGTAAGACTCTTGGTGTTCCATACATGGCACCTAGACACGAGCTCATGGAACTAACATATAATCCAGCTAACAGAAGCACCTTTACAGCGGATATGTCTGCAGTTACTGAAGAGTTCGTTAACAAGGCTTCTCTTGTCACTGTCGATGCTAATATTATGATAAACATCAGGTACAAAAAAGTTCTGTAATTAATAATCATAATGGTTTAGAAATTATGATGGTTAATATTCAAATAATAAAAATACTATCTACTATCTAGATATAGATAATATTATTATTAACATTTGATTGAAGTATCACTTCTAACCATCAATCACTCTGTAACACAGTGAAAATGGTCTCCTAGTCTCATCCCTGGAGTGCATTTGTAACAAATAAAATTACTCACTCCACTAAATAGTAATTATTTTTTATAATCCATGATAATGATAACTAATGTTACTTAAAAAATATTAAAAGATATTTTTAGTAAAGTTAGTTTTGTTTTTGTTCCTAACTTTGACTACATTACACTCCTGACATATTATAGCTTAAATATTTATTAAACAATTTTCAGTAATGTTAAAATAATATTTAACTAAACTAAAACTCTAATATATTTATCTATATTTTGGTGTAGTTCTGTGTTTAATAATTGATATATTCAACATAATATTCACTCATAATAATCTATACATATAATAAAACTGTAGAGGTCGAATTTCTGCACAATGAAAAAAAAATGCTAACTGTTATGTATAATGAAGGTAGTTCGTAATTTAGCTGGCCATCTGCTCAATGCATCGGCATTACCCAACTTCTTCCCTTCAACATATTGTATTTCATAATCATACGAGTTCAATAGCAAGGCCCATCTCAACATTGTAGGTGATATAATGTTTGGAATTGGTTTACTATGCCCGAAAATTCCCAGTAATGGCCTATGGTCTGTCTTAATAAAAACTTTCTGTCCACTTATGTACTGGTGAAATTTTTTCAACCCGAATATAATTGCGGCTGCCTCTTTGTCAATTTGACCATAGTTTCGCTCATGTACATTCATGGTTCTTGATGCAAACATGATCGGCTTTTTTGTCCCATCATCCATTTCATGCTCCAAAACTGCTCCCAACCCGAATTGAGATGCATCACAGGACATTATTAATTTTCTATTTGTGTCATAATGTACCAGCGTGTTATCACTCGATAGCATAGCTTTTAAAGTTTCAAAAGATTCCTGATGTTCCTTGTTCCATTTCCAGCTAGAATTTTTTTCTAGTAATCGGTTCAATGACTCAGCTATTGTAGCTTTGTTAGGTATAAATCTATCATAAAAATTAAGTAACCCTAAAAATGCCTGCAATTCTTTTATGTTCTTTGGTGCTGACGTCTTCTCTATGGATTCAATTTTTTCTCTAGATGGGTGTATGCCTGATTCATCTATCACATTAGCCAAGAAACTGGACTTTGGGTACAGCAACCTGTACTGTTGTTTCCCCTTTCAATGTTAATTTACCCTCCGTATAAGACTTTAAACCTATGTCTGTTGTATGTAGTTGAGGTACTTTCCCTTTCCATATGAGTCTGGCTGTGTTTTCATTAATAATAGTGTTTGGGCAGCCTGAATCTACCTCCATTAACAGTTTAATTCCATTTAGTAACACTTTAATGAGAAATGGATCAACCTTGTCTTGTTTTATGCTATTTATTCCTACCTCATGCAAACCATTACATTCTGAATATTTGTGCTTCTTATCTTGCTTAGACTTTATTGAGCAAGCTGCTTCTATATGCCTCGTTTTCCCACAGTGATAGCATTTGCTCCATCGGAAGCGACACTTACCTCCATGAGACTTATTACATCGTGAACACACTATATCATCCTTGCTGTGTGGTGTATTTTTGCTTGCTACTTTGTTAATCTCCATAGGAATTACTGTATCGTGTTCTGAGTTACGAATAACTTAATAACGGGTTGGACTGTATAATAATATTTGAATCAAAATTTGCAGTCTCATGTGATAATGCAATGTTACAGGCTTGTTCAAAGGTTAATTTACTTTGCTGTAATAATTTTCGTTGAATTTCCTTATCCCTAATACCACATACTAATCTATCTCTAAGGGTGCGGTCTAAATCAGAAAAATTACAACCAATACTTAATTTCCGTAATTGTGCTATGTAATTCTTCATAATTTCCCCCTCTTCTTGATTTCTAGTGTGGAATTTATACGATTCGACAATCTCGTTTGGTTTTGGGTGGAAATGACTGTTCAAAATTTCAATTGTAAAGGGCCTCGATGGTTACAGGGGGTTGTAGAGAAAAGAGTAGGGGTATGTAGATACTTGGTGCGATGGAATGGAAGACTGTTAATGAGACACATCAACCAAATGCATAGTGGACCAGGAGAGAATAAATCATCAAAAGACATAATACAACCCAAGATAGTAAAAAATGATGGTGATAATGAAGACGATGTAATTATCCCTTCACCTCGGAAGTGGGCAGAGATTATCGGAGTATCAGGGCCACAAGACATAGTATTACCTAAACAACAAGAGGGAATAAGAAATAAACGAGCACTATCACAGTCACCACCTTCATCTACATCTAAGAAGATTAGACAAAACACTACAGAGTCTAGTATAGAGGATAAAGAGTCTGAAATTGATTCAGACGAAGAGTAAAAGAGGGTTAATAAAAAACCAAATCCGCAGTAGTTTAATATGTACATAATAAATAATAATATATAATTTAAATGTAAATAAAGTAATATAAAAAGCAATTAGATTTTGTGAAAGTGAATATTAGTTTAATTAAATAATGCAGTGTGTAGAACTTAATAATAGTGAACTATCCTGAGTGAAAGGTGTGTTATGTATAATGAAGGTAGTTCGTAATTTAGCAGTCTGGACCAAGTAACCAACAAGATAACAGTGAGTGCTTCTAAATTCGTAATATATAACACTAACTAATTTAGCTTAAAAAATTTTTTTTTCTCTATTTGTCTGTCTGTTTGTACTGGCTAATTTCCGAAATGACTGGACCGATTTAAATGAAATTTTGTATGGCGATAGCTTATATCCCTGGTCAACATATAGGATACTTTTGATCCCGAAAAATTCAAGAGTTCCCGTGAGAAAGTTAAAAAACCGCACCACGCGGACGAAGTCGCGGGCAGAAGCAAGTAATAAATATATTTAATATCTTTCAATGAGTATTAGACATTCTTAATTATATGCATATCCCTGTACATGATTTTTTTATATTGATACATACCCGGTCCCGATAGCAGCCAAAGATCCATTAGGGATATTCATAGATGGGTTCTTCAAATCTCCGCTCATGTTAATACCAGCCAAGATTCCGGTAATTGTTGGGAAAAATACACCAAAACATTTAAACCAGGTGTAGTCATCTCGATAATTGGACCAAGTGTTATTCGCTGCTGTGCCATTAAACCAGCCAGTGAAGTTGGGACCTGTAAAGTAAAGATATTGTTTTATACTGCAAGGAGTTATGCTTTTCATTGTACAGTCTGTTTAGGGTTCATAGACAAATGTAAACAAATCATTTCATCTGTTTATGTCACAGCCATGTTATCTGAAACTAATGGATTAGCAACTAAGTTAGATAGTAGTAGAGACTAGTAGATTTCGTCTATGTGTTTACTTTTTATGTTTCGTTAACACATTCAAAGTACCAAACTTATATTTTATTCTTATTGTTTATACTTTTATATACTTTACTTTTCATTTAGTAAAAAATAATTGATTACTTTTGTTTTTATTTCAATTTAAAACTGGACATATATTATTACATTATTTACAAAAAGGCAAGTACACAAGGAGTTATGTGCCTGTATATGGGAGTGAAGCCTTGAAAAAAAGGTAATGTCAATATTGGTTTGCCAGATTGTATTCTGGTGATGTTTCATTAAAAAATACTCAATGATCTGGCCATCCAGTTGGAACTGATGAGACTCATATCAAGGCCATTATTAATTCAGATTGTAATAGCACATACAGATATTGCAGAGAAGCTAACTGTATCAAATAAATGTATTATTTTGTGTGGGTGTTAGTTAATTCAAATTCAAATGTTTTTATTCAAAATATTATAAATAAAGCTATATTTACCAAATAATATAAATCTATAAATAAAAAATTGACTCTAAATCGCTGTCGGCGTGGAGCGTGCCCAACATGCTGGCCGCATTTCCGGATGGCAATAAATGTATTAAAAAAAGATAAATAAAAAAATTATTCTAGTCTAAAAAAAAATAATGTAAATAAACATTCTTATTCGAAATTCACAACCACTTAGTTCAATATTGTGTTGGCATCTTTGCAATATACAGATGTTTGAAAAGGAGGTGTCCTTTATGAGGTGCTTTACAATGGTTTTATGACATTACAAGACATTTACAAATTTGGGTAGTACAATTGGGGATGAAATATATTGAAAATTTATGATGATGTCCATAGCTGGTGATTTACACCATTTCAAAACTTGTAAAATGTGTTAGGGCCTATAAGTTTTTACTTAAAGCAAGATTAAGAAAAAAATATTAACCACATTCCATCATGTGGACTGTTAGCCTTATGATCTCCGGCCATTATATTTACATTTTAAAATTCTAAAAATGTCGTATTTATACATTTTTAGAATATTACAAAAACCATTAAAAAAAACAACTATATAAACGATGTAGAACACGATTTTTTAGAGTTTTTGTCTGTTTGTTCAGGATTCACGTAAAAACTATTGGGCTGATTTCAATGCGGTTTTCGCTGATCACCAGCAAATTCTTAGTCTTAAAATCTGCGATGCCTTTGGAGTTAATTAATATGGCCCTATTTAAAAAAAATATATTTTAATGTGATTTTTTCACTGATCAATAGCAAATTTTATGTCATGAAATGTGTGATTTTTATCCCAGGAATTTCAGGAACGCTTTGTACTTGTTCAGTTGGACAAAAATTAACTTATTCCAACACAGTTTTCACTAAAACAATAGCTTATTTTCTTTTATTAATGCTGCGGTACTTTGTATCTTGGGAATTTCAAGTCAAGAGTGGATGAAGTCGCAGGTATAGCCTAGTATTTTTATAAAATTCAATTGTATTAATTACTAAGCAGTTGTTACATAAGAAAGAATACATTCTCAACCTAGATTTAGTATTTATTAAAACATATTTATTTAATAGTTTCTTAAGTTTTCACAACTTGTATACATAATAAAACTATGTTTTACCGGTTTCAAGCGCCATAATTCATTTGATTTTTGTTATTTTCGACGTTTCCGAAAGCGGCCGAAACGTCGGAAATCAAACATCAAATAAATTACTGCGCTTGGAACCGTTAAAACGTAGTTTTATTATATATATTTATTTTAAAATTTATATCATGTTTGTGTCATTCAAATATGTGACAAAATTAAATGGTGTCTGAAAATTTATATGTAAATATGAACAGAAGTATTAACATTTTAAATCCTTGTACACTTTATCTAATCTATTATCAGCAAGCAATATAATTTATTAGGTACTGGACTTGTGAAATGAATAACGCCATTTTATATGTTTGGCTATAATAAGATTTTTTAAATTTACAAATCAGTGTAATGAGTTGCCACCATACCTACTTGGTGGAAGTGTAATCTTACTGAATTCAAATAAATATTACATTAGACACAAGAAAGACTACTCACATGTTTCTGGAGTACAAGTTATTGAACCAACAAAGAAATCTAGAGCAGCAAGAAGAATTATGACCAGGAGCAAAAACTGCAGTTTGATCACCCATTTCACACCAGCAACATTGATTGTGCCAAGCAACAGTACTGCGGCTACTGCAAACCCTCTGGCAGCCCATGCATTGTCCGCTCCAACTAAGTTTGTTACACTGTCTGTGCTTATTAAATTTGCTATTGATTCACCAAAACCAAATACATTCAGGGCACAACCAACGGCCTGAAAAATATTTAATTATCTATAAATACAAATTTTAAGTAAGCAAGCTTGATTTTAGTTTTAGTTTGACCACTTAACTATAACCATATTTACTAATAACTCAGCTCTAAAGGATGAATGGTAATGGTAAAGTATATACTTAAGTAAATAAATAAAATAAAAATAGCCTTTATTGCTGAAAAAAACCATTAAAAAACCTAACCCGCTAATTGATATCTAGTTTTGCCTCCTTCTCAGCATGTCCTTCGACAAAGGCCTTCCTCAAGCTGTTTGCTGCCCATTTTTCCCTGTCTTTGCAGGTTCTGGACCACAATGTTCCTGCTGTTTGTTTAAAGTATATACTTAGGTAGTATTTTTTAATTGATTCTCAACTTGTACTTGTATCTTTTAAATAAGAGTCTATGAATGTTAGATGCAACACAGTGTTTTTTAAGTCGGAACCAGTGTTGCCGCTGGTCACAGATTGAATTGCCGTACACGAGAGACAATCTTAGACCATTAAAGGTCTAAGGAGACAATATTGCCGTATTTCAACAAAAATTGCCGTACACGAAAGAAAAAATTGCCGTTTTGAAAAAAATGCCCGTTTTTGAAAAAAAAATAGATAGATAAATAGCTCTTTATTGTACACCATTACAAAAAAATTACAATCTTATACTATTTTAATTGTGCACAAAGGGCTTCTTTGGCTTAGAAACTTTTACATGTTTAGACACGTATCTTTTTAAAGTTGAGTTTTCGCAAGATATTTTAACATCACATACTCGACAATATGCCTTATAAATATTATTTTTATCAGGGCGAATCCAATCTTTAAATTCGCTATCTGATTTCCCATTGAACTCTATATTTTTGGGCTCTGTTTTTACTTTTTTTACACTTATGGGTAGACTTTCATGTTTGTAATAGTTTTAGATCTCAGATTAAAGAACAACATTACTCTGAGCTTTATATAAATTATAATCTTGCTATAAAAGATAGCACTAGAAAACAGCGGCAAATTCAAAAAATATTGTTATGACAACTCAACCAATACAAATAGATTGATATTGTATATCTATAATTTGTATTGGTTGAGTTGTCATACCATTATTTTTTTTAATTGCCGGCTTTTTCTAGTGCCATCTTTCAGTAACCGTAATATATTTGAATTTTTAACTTTGTGTTCTGATTGCCGTATTTTAGCGTACGGCAATGACCCCTCTGCCGTATGCCGTACAATTCGTCTTTTACAATTTTTACAATTGTCTTTTTAGTACCCTGATTGCCGTAAAAAACGGCAATTACCGTACATTCGGCAACGCTGGTCGGAACCTATATTGAAATGTCATTACATTTGTATTTCTTTATAAGTTCTGATAATAAAATAACCTACCTGTCCAAAACAATAGATAATGCCTAAAGCTCCACCCATTCTTGATCCAAGAGTGTGGGCTAACAAAAAGTAGACTCCTCCACTTTCTATCCTGCATCTTTCACAAATTCCCACAGCTGATAAAACTGAGATCAAAGCTACAAACACTGCAAAAAGAAGTGTTAATGTGAAGTAAGTAATACAATCATAAATAGAAGATATTGCCTATGTCTTGACACTGTAATATGCCCCCAATTTACACATAAAAATATATTAGCCTATGTTCCATAGACACAATTAAAAAAAATGTATTTAGGGCAATGAACAATTATACTACTAGGGTAAATAAACATAAATGTAACTTATGGAATATACAAATGGTGACTCAATGAGATATTGCTGTAACAACATAAGCCTGTCTGTCCATCAGTGCATCCATTATTCAGTGAATTATGACCTGATTTTCTCAAAATTTAGAATATGATTTAATCATCAATATCCATTTTGAGGGTACAAAGTTAACATTATTTTTGTCCAAGCAGCCCACTGCCGTCAAAATTGCCACACCAAAACCAAGAGAATTATATAGTCTCTTTTACTCAAATACACATTATATGTAGTTAGAGGGAGAAAACATCAGTTCAATATTCATTTTAATTATTCATATTTGACCACAGATTTGTGGTGCTTCCCAATTAGCTGTGTGTGACACTCGAGAACAACTTGGTGGTGGTTCCATCTTAAAGTGGGTGTTTCATCATCCACTTAACTGACTGACTATTAACTAATTAATTGTTCTCAGTGATTTCACTGAAAATTCCCATATAATGCAAAAAAAAAAACTATCTGAACAGTATGAAACAAATTTTAAATAGTGCTTACAACTTTGATGAGATGTATATGTATTATTAATATGTATTATTATATTAAGAATATGTATTATTTTTGCCTGTACGAAAATGGCAGAAGTAAAGTTGTACACCTAATAATTATATATACATTCTAAAACCTGACATCATCTGTCTATGACATAATTTATTTATATACACCACATATTTGCAACTACTATAACATAATTAAGAATTGATTTAAATGAAACTTACCTGTAAAAATTACTATAAAAATAGCATAAACTAAACCAGCTTGTCCCACAATCCATCCAGACCTTAAGAATACAATAACACCAAATATGTTTATAAGACATGATGTAAAAACTCCATCCCATGTTCCAAATAGCACAGGCTGAGATATAAAGAAGTTTGACTTCCACCATGGGACATCACCCTGGAAATAATACACCAACAAATATTAAGAAATTAAATCAATTATCACTATGGAATTTCTGAATAACACACACAATGGAATGTAAATAAACTTTGAATGAATATTCAGAAAATATACACTTATTTTCCAATTAAACAAATTTAGCCTGACAAACAAGACACCTACTTCACAATTGTGGCAAATAAATGTAAATATTTATAGACCATTTGGAAAACAAAGCATGGTTTCTAGGCTAGTTGTATATGATGAGGTCATTCGATTTGCATTTGTGAGATCAACAGTACTTTTCAAATGCCATTTACCTGAATATCAGCAAAAATTTCGTTAGCTCCTGAAGCTTGGTGTCCACCAGTGCCATATTGTGACTCATTTCCCAAATCCACAAAGCCGCCAGACTGCCTTCTCATGCGAGCTCTATCGAAACCAGGCTCATCACTACGAAAACTATCTATATCTAAGTCACTTCTTCTTACATGAGTATTTTGATCCATTTTTATATTTAATTTTAGTAAACACTACAAGTCCATTATTAGATATTTTTATTACAAACTATGTTTATCATTCAGTTCGAAAAAAAACATAGATTAAAATAGCATAAAGTTAATTTATAAGTAATTATTGTGTTTAGGTAAGCCTATTTAATAACAAATTGAACGATTCTAAGTAATTAACATTCTCTATTGTAAATTACAAATAAAGTAATTAAGCCACGTACAAAAATTACATGAAACGAAAATCTGAAACTTCGACAAGAAAACCAAACTGTAGTAAACATGACACAGTGACAGCGGATTCAGCAGAATGACATTGATAGTTGTTGTTAAAATTTGCCACAAATGCAGGCAAGGAACTTGGTTCTACAGCCTTGTCAGTTGTATACGAAAACTACGAAAATGACATTGATCAATGACATTCAATTTAAACCGTATTCCAATTGGGCCAACGAAAGGGACTTTCGTTGAATCAATGTATACTTTTGGTTTAACAAGCCATGTATAATTTAATGTTACCATACTTCGAGCAAACGTTCGGTGGCTTTTATTTTCCCAATGCGTATCAGATGTTACGAGATGTGTGTGAGTTAAATCAAAGTATATTTAAGGCCGAAACATATTACAAACACGCCACCCGCTAGGATGTTTCGGCACACGACGCGTATAGTGCATATCAATAACACCCGACGTCACCTCACCACCGGTTAGACAGCTAGGGTATCGCTTGAAAATGTAAATGAATTGTAGAACTGTCCGTTTGTGTGAAAAAAAACGAAAATGTCAAGAAAGTACACGTACTAGAACAGTTTTCGTAAACTTTTAGGGTTCAGTAGCCACGTTGACATAAACGGAACCCTTCTGTTTTCATTATAGTCGTCAGTATAATCACAATTATTTTTCTTATAAATTACGGGCTATCGGATAGTATAATTGAGAAACCATTAAATATTAGAGGTGGCTGTCACCCCCGTACGTATACCTAAGTATCTAAGTTAGTGTTTTTTTTGTATACCTATCGGTACTTAGTGAGATTTTGAAAAATCAAATTAATTTGAGTGAAGAGGCATTAGCTTCTAAAGTGGTAAAAATTGGTTTGAACAATATCAGTTGAGCAGTTTTTGAGATTTGGGTTAGTTTCGATTACATTGCTTTTTCAAGTTTCTGTAGCCAAGCAACGTACGCGTTGGACGTTTGTACTTTGTCACTTCTACGGAACCTAAGTTAGTGGTTTAACTGTATTTTGTGTGTGTTATTTTGAAGAATATACAAATGTATTTTTTTAGATATGAGAATTTTCGAATAAATGCTTAACTTCTTTTATGTTATGGCTATAACGTAATTAGCATTGATTATTAGAATGCTATTTTAGAGTCTGTTAATTCTACGGAACCCTTTACTTTGCAGTCAGGCATTTGGCCGATTTTAAATGTATTTATTGTACTTACTACGTAATATATAAATGTTTTATCCGTGTAGGAACGGAGAAAGATTACAATTTCCTGCGGCCGGGCGGCCTGTCGTAAGAGGCGACAAAACAACCCACAGCCAGGTGGTAGGGCATTTGCCCGACTGGATGGCTACCACCCCTGGTCTTAAGTATGTCGCCATAACAACCTTGTGTTGTGTTCCGGCATTAGTGGCCAGGTTCCAGTATCCCTTAAGAGAGAAGCAGCGCATTTGTAGCACCTTTGGTGTTGCAAATGTCCATAGGCGATGGTAACCGCTTTCCATCAAGTGGGCCATCTGCCTGTCTGCTGAACTCAAACAATAAAAAAAATGTACTTACTGTACTTGGTGGTGGAATTAGGCAGCGCCCTAAGCCTCGGCCTCATCTGATTTAACACCGACATATTTTGGATAGATAGATCACTTTTATGGTATGACGTAAGCTCGCAGTGAAATCACATTTTACTCGTCTAAGACTGGTATCTTTAATCTTTAATTTTTACATCAATTAAGCCTTTAAATAATAACTTTACTACGTGTGCTTATTCTAGTCTAGAGTAATATTGCAATGACCTGAGCAATTATACCAATTGACCATGTTTTAGTAGGTACACTGATTCCAATATAAAAATACATTATACAAATGCCAAAATTTCTGATTTCAACTTACATACCACTCTTTGTGTACACCATCACAAAAACACTTAGAGACTAGTACTACGAGTACGAGTATGTATTATTTATTCTATTTGTGCACAAAATGAGATCTTATCGCTAAAAAGCGATTTCTTCCACACAACTTATGCGAGGAATAAATCAGATTGGAATGTAATAATAAAACTAGGAAATGACCGTGACTTTGTCGACGCTTGACTTGAAGTTCCTACGGGATTCCCAAGACACAAAGTACCGCAACATTTAAAAAATGATGTAAACTATCGATTTAGTGAAAACCCTGTCGGGATAAGCTAATTTTTATGCACCCGAACAACTACAAATACCTCCCAGGAAATTCCTGGGATGAAATTCACACATGTCATGACATGTAATTTGCTATAGATCAGTGAAAAAGTGACATTGGAATAAATTTTTTTTAATACGGCCATTTTAAATAATTCCCAGAAATATTCTCGCGGGATTCCCAGGACAATAGCATCGCAGATTTTACGTCTTAAGAATTTGCTGTTGATTAGTGAAAACCGCATCAAAATCAACCCAGTAGTTTTTACCTGAATCCCGAACAAACTGACAAACAGACAAGCAATCTAAAAAAAGCATCGTGTCCTCTGTCGTATATACTATATTAAGTCTATTACAGTTGTTTTTTTAAATAAATGTACAGACACGGTATGTTTAGAATTTTATAATATTACTAGGATATTCTCGCGACTTCGTCCACGTTTGACTTGAAATTCCCGCGGGATTTCGGGGCACAAAGTACCGTAAGTACCGTTTTACAAGAATGTATTTATCGTTTTAGTGAATACTGTGTCGGAATAAGCTAATTTTTATGCACCTGAACAACTTTAAACTGCTTCGGGGAAAATTCCTACGGGATTCCCGGGATAAAAAAATCACGCATTTTGTTACATAAAATTCGATATCGATTAATTAAATTATTTTTTTTATAACTCTGGGCAATCTAAAGCATTCCCAGAAACATTCCCGGGATAAAAGATTTATAATTTATAAGTCTAAGAATTAGTTAGCTATCGATAAGTGAAAATCGGATCGAAATCCACCCAGTATAGTTTTTACGTGAATCCTGAACAAAGAGACAAATCGATAAACAGACAAGAAATCTTTAAAAAATTGCATCTTCTCCATCGTTTATATTGTCATTTTCAGTTTTTTTTAAATAGCTTCAATGTACAGACATGTTATGTTTAGAATCTTATAACATTAGTATGACGAAAATATGATTTTGGGCTTGTCTTGTCAGCTACTGTTGTCCACTGCTGAATGTACTCGTGAGCCTCTTAAATTTTGCGCTACTTATCCCGGTCCACCATCCTTCTTATCTAGCTTTCACCGGCGTAGGTCGTCAGTCCACCGGGTTGGAGGAGGTCCTTACGCTATGTTTATCTATGTTATGAAAGCACAACATTTTCAAAGAACTAACCGTGGGATTTGGTATTATAACTATTCTTATTTCGTAATATGGAAAAAGGTTCTTCCATGGTAATTACCTACGTTAAACAATGAAAAGTTTTATCGCAGAATATTTCGGGGCTTCCATAATTTTTAGGAGTTTTCTAGACTTCAATTTTAAATAATAGACGTTTTTTAATACTTTTTAATTCATTTATTCGGTTTAAGAACATGGTACACATCACACATAAAATATGTCACGATGAAGGTTCCACATGTTTCGTGGTTAATGGATGGCAGGTAGCTGTTTTTTTTTTCATAAATATAAATTGAAGAGGCGTACTTCTAGCAGTACGAGTACTTCTAGCAGTGGACAACAGTGGCTGACGACGACAAGCATAATAAAATGTCTTTATTAATTAGTTAATTAATTATTTGTGTTTCGAGCCAGGCAATAAATTGCAAAGTTAGTAATGGATTTCGGGTCAATTATTTTTATAATTAAATAATTATTATATTACAAATAATTGTTATGTTTTAGGTGCCTACTTAGAAACGACTAGAAGATGTTGTCAAAAGTATTTATTTTTTGCGTTTAGTTACACTTGAAATCGGTTTCTTTTTTGCTACACTATATTACTTTATCCTTTTAAGTTACGTATACGGTATCCCTAGTATGGTAGCTTCTCGTATGCGAAAATGATAGCTTGATGAAACAGAACTCATTAGTCAGTTTACACGTTCGTGCTGTGTGCCGTTAAAGAGTTCTGTTGTACGAGTTCCTAGTATTTAGTAGTTCTATCCAGTACAGCACGTTCTTGATCATAATTACTTAATTAGATAGGTACAGGGTCTCCAGATTGATATTACAAATAGTCCCCATTCCGCCAAAAAAATCTCCATAACTATTTCGGCAACTTTTACTAATACATCTCTCCTCTTGGTTTACCTAACCCACCGTTGGGCTGAAGCCATTGAGAGCAAAGGGGAAGCACTGGCAGTTAGCCTAGATATTGCTAAGGCCTTCGACCGGGTCTGGCACAGGGCTCTTCTATCGAAGCTGCCATCGTATGGGATACCTCAGGGACTTTGCACCTGGCTATCCAGCTTTCTTGGTGGGCGCAGCATTCAAGTCGTTGTCGATGGTTGCTGTTCAAGTATCAAGCCCATCAACGCTGGTGTGCCCCAGGGTTGTGTGCTATCGCCAACGTTGTTCATCTTGCATATCAATGATATGTTGTCTATTTGAAACATTCATTGCTATGCGGATGACAGCACTGGCGATGCGCAGTACTCTGGTCGTGCAAACGTCCCTCGATCATTTGTGGAGGAAAGTCGGGTTAGACTTGTGTCTGAAGTTGAGCATTCCTTAGAGAGAGTCTCAGAATGGGGCAGACAGAACCTTGTCCATTTCAACCCCAAGAAGACACAGGTCTGCGTATTCTCTGCCAAAAAAACTCCGTTCGAGCAAGCGCTACAGTTCCAAGGAACTCCCCTTACCACCTCCAAGAGTATAGGGATCCTTGGTGTTGACATCGCGAACGATGTACAGTTCAGGGGCCATCTTGAAGGCAAGGCAAAACTTGCCTCTAAGAAGTTGGGAGTACTAAACCGGTCCAAGCAGTACTTCTCACCGCGGCAACGCCTTGTGCTTTATAAAGCCCAGGTGAGGCCGCATATGGAGTACTGCTCACACCTTTGGGCTGGAGCACCTGCCTACCATCTCAATCCCCTGGACTCTATTCAACGTCGAGCCGTTCGCGTTGTTGATGATCCCATACTCACAGACGGCTTAGATACGCTTAGCCTTAGGAGAGACTTTGCTTCTCTCTGCGTATTCTACCGACTGTATAACGGGGAGTGTTCCGAAGAACTGTTTAGAATGGTGCCTTCGTCCTCTTTCTACCATCGCACGGCTCGCCATCGGTTGGGAGTTCACCCCCACTTCCTTGAGCCACTTCGCTCATGTACGCAACGGTTCTGTAGAACGTTTCTCTTGCGTACCGTAGGAATCTGGAATGAGCTCCCGGCCGAGGTTTTCCCACAGCGCTACGATATGGAGTTTTTCAAAAAGGGTGTCATAAAATTCCTTCGAGGCCGGCAGCGCGTTGGTGACATCTCTGACTTTGCAAACGTCCATAGGCGACGGTAACCGCTTTCCACCAGGTGGGCCGTCAGCCTGTTTGCTGTACTCCAGCTATAAAATAAAAAAAACATCTTATTGGATGAATAAAAAATAAAAACTTCGTTTAAAAAACCGACTTCAAAAACTAAAAAACTAAAATGTAAAAATAACTTATTTCTAAAGCTATTATTATTAATATATATTATCTAAAATATCTTAACGTCGGTGCTTAGTAATTTTCAAAATATAGTAATTTTTATGTTTCACTTTGCACCGACTTCAAGATGTTTTAGATAATATAATTAATAATAATAGTTTTAGAAATAAGTTATTTTATACATTTTAGTTTTTTAGTTTTTGAAGTCGGTTTTTAGAAACGAAGTTTTTATTTTTTATTTGTTACTTTTTAGTGTCTAGCTATGTATGGGTGGACCTACGAATGGTGCCGCGCTGCTTAAAAAATATAGGTCCCAAGAACCGGGAACAAAAAAATGTTCGTAAAATGAAAACTACTGGGCCAAACTATGTCAAATTTTTAGGGGACCACATGGCAGCTATTCCGCGTCGAACAAAAAAGAATCACGTAAATCGAATAATAAATCTCAGAGTAATCGGTGTACATATGGAACGAAAAGAATTTTATGAACATTTTTTTCATAAAAAATGTTCATAAAATGAAAACTACGGGGCCAAACTATGTAAAAATTTTAGGGGACCATTTGGAAGCTATTCCGCGTCGAACAAAAAAAGAATCACGTAAATCGGATAAATCACGGAGTAATCGGTGAACATACATAAAAAAAAGCCTCCTCCTTTTACGAAGTCGGTTAAAAAATTGGACAAATGCGTGTCGGACCACGCACATTGAATAGTTTCGTAGAAGCAACGCATTTTTAACCGCCTTGAAAAAGGAGGAGATTCTCAGTTCGTCTGTAAGTTCGTTACTCGACTTTTCCGTTAATTGTGAACCGATTCTCAAAATTTGTCTTTTAATCGAAAGGGAATATTGCCGATTTTTTTCCATTGTAGCCATGACAGGATCTAATGAGTGGATCCCAGGGAAATCGAGTAAAACCCTCGAAAATTGTTAACCGACTTCTTTGTTACTCGATATCGTCGTCAATTGTAGAGCGACTTTCATTCTTTTTTGTTTATTCGTAAGTGTATACTGCCGAGGTGTTGCCATGGTTACTAAGTCTGGATCTGGTGAGTTAATTCCAGGAAAATCGAAAGTAACACTTATTAAAGAACGCCAAATAGTCTAAGCAACGAAGACACGAAAAGGCCGAATAGGGGAAATAATTCGTGTGGAAGCGAATTTTGGCACAGTCGTAGAGGAAGGTGTCCTGAACAAAATACTAAAAGTACTGATGGGTAGGGGTGGAGCTAAGGGAGGGGGGGGATAAAGGTCCCTTTTTTCAGTTTTTTGCGAATAACTCAAAAACTACAATCTACAGCAAAAAGTATGCTATGACTTAATTAATCTACATACAATTCTCTACAATAAAGACAATGTAAGCTTTTCGCTGGGATCAATACTTAAGGAGATATGGAGGGGGGAAGATGGGAACGATTTAAAAAAAAACAAATTTTATTGTTAAAAATCAACTTTCAATTATGAATGAACTATATTCAGACTATGTATTAGTGAATTTAAAGCATGCAAGTGTAATCGTGTCATGTATAGAGGAAGAAGGAAGCAGAAGAGAAGGAGGCAGAAGAGTCGAGTACTTGAGACTTGAGACGGTACCGGCGCGGGGTGGGCTTGGGAGACACTAGAACGCGCTTAGCAGATTGATGTAAACCGCTGCATCAGCAAGTGCGCACCGATTCTGGAGTTTGGATTTTTGTATTCTATATGCGAGAATACATATCGTCGTATTTCAGTTACTTAATTTTAAATGTGTAAGTCTGTGACTATGTTTGAGAAGTGTTTAATTTGTAAGGGTGTAGTTGATAGTGACTTTTCGCTGGGATCAATATTTAAAAAGGTACGCACGGAGGGAAATTGACATTTTTTTTAAATGGTGTTTTATTGCAAAGTAATGTCAAGACTATTGTTTAAAACGACATATTTATTTCTACCAATATATTATATTATAAAAATCAAGTAAAATCATCTTCTAAATCTGAAATATTGTCAGCAGTTCCTGACAGGTGCAGCATTAGTGCACAAGCCAAGGCATACCTGCTTTCCGGCACCCACAGCACTCGCCACTGGCAGTCATGTATCGGCAAAATATACAGTTGATTATGGATTTAGATGCCACAGGGTCATTTATTGTCACCGGACTCAAGAATTCATCGTCTCCCGTTGCTCAATCCCAATTGGGTAGGCGGTAGAGGGTTGCCGAGTCAATGTTGTATAAGCTTTATAGGTAGGTACTTGGTAAATCGTCGCAAAGAAATAGCTTCTCGACAGCACGATCAACATCCTTAGGTGTTGAGAAAGGATTAGTAAATATGTACGTTATTGCTTGGAACAGACCAGGTTTAGCAACAAACAATTAGCAATTCTCACGTTTTTTTCCCTGGATCGCAGAGGTGGCGTCACATCTACTGAAGCTATGGAAAAGGAGAATAGTTTTGGCAAATGCAAGCTCTGAACGCAAACGGGTTTTAACGCTCGGATGATGGTGATGTAAGTTTCTGAAAAATTCAAGATGTAATAGAGCTTAAAATGAGATGAATTCAATGAAAATTAGTTTAAATAAGAATTGTTAAATAGTTCTTGAGATATGGGGTATTTTTGCTGTTTCTCCATTAAATTTGATTTTTTGATTATATGTAATACGAAAGTTATCTAAATGCATTATGTAACAATGATGCCATAATATAAAAAATTCCAATCGACTATATGTAACAAAAATAATTATTATACCATAAAACTATACATATATAGTATAAATACTATTACGGTTCTCTTGCCAAATGACGAGAACTAAACATACCGAATGTTCATCCCCTGTACGGTACCTTTTATAATGTGTAGAAAAGCACGCACTTGGCAGCCTTATTATTTTAATATTATGCCAATGATTTGAGGCTCTCCCCCCACCATAAGTAAATATTTCGGGGACTTAATTCGAGAAAAGTGAGTAATGTCAAATTATGCTCTTCAAGCAAGCTTCATTGTGTGAAGAAAAATTTTTAGCACGTTCAAGGTTACGTTGTAAAAACGTAGCGACAGAGTGAGAGCAACATAGTTCCCAGCGGCAGGGCGAAGTTGCTCGACCTATTTCTTACTTAACACTTCATGCTCTGCCACATTTTGTTAAGTTGTTGTTTACTTGAGGCAAAGTCACTAAGTATTTCCTGCTGTGATATTTTAAAAATAACTAAGGTTTTTCTAATGTAATTTTTCAAACTTTAGTAGGTAATAAGTTAATAATCTTAGTATGAAAATTAAAAAAAACAAACAAAAGTATGCAAATTTTCTAATTTAAATAAAAATGTGTGTATCAAGAGCTTTCTCGAAAACATGAACATTTCGTTATAAGGTACTTACAAAGAAAGTAAACCGTTAGGGGATACGTAGCTCGGGGCAGTGTCCATAGTTCGACACGGTCTCGGGCGCTATCTTAATCGTCCAGCGTTTAAGCATATTTATGTAGCAATAAGTTATCAGAAGCCTAATTACGGCCGCGAAACCACCTGTCCGCTATCATCTGTACATAGGCCTTCGCATATACTTCCGTGCGTCTTAAGCGCGGCCCGGCCCCCGCGATGTGATTGGCCCGTGGCGAGGGTGCGCGCGCAGCGGCCCTCCTCGCTGCCTGATGCGAGACACCGCGACTTCGGAGGAGCCGGTCGCCACGATGTGGAGCCGGAGCCGCGGAGACCGGCAGTGCCACCGCGACTACGCTAACGTACTGCTGTCACACCGCCGACGTTCCGCACACCAGACGCGATCATTCCACCGCGCGGAACCAAACAGACGCAATAAAGATTATAACCGCTGACTGTTATGAAAGTATAAAACAGTAGTAATAAATTAAGGCTTTGCTTTTACCCTTATTTAAATTATAATAAAAAATAAAATAATATTGGCAGGTAAACTTTAAGCGGAGTTACCAGTGGTTTAGATTATAGAACAGAAGTAAATGGTGATGTGATATGGCAAAACGGCAGCAGAAGGGTTGTTTGTTGCAATGGTCGCGGTTGGTGATGACAGGTTGCGCGTGGGCATGCGCACTGTTGGCGCCGGTCGTCACTGAGGCACACGCCGATGTGGACACCTCCACGGGCCTCGGCGACAACACGCTCACAAACACAGGTAGGTAGGAAATATAACAAAAAGTGCACACAACACGTTACATTCGCATCCAGGCAATAATAAATTTATAATGTAAATATTTAATTTATAAATTGGTCTAAAGGTGATATTATTAGTATTATAAGTATACATGTCAATTTGATCAAATACCGACGGATAAAAAAGGAATTTGAGTTAAGTATTTTGTTTTTCTCATATTTGATAAGTGAAAGTGTAAGTAGGAGAGAAGGAGACTGAATGCTGATGTGAAAATTCAGAATATTTTTTGTGTAGTTACCTACCTACGTATTAAAACATTATTCGCCTATAGGAAGGTATTATACTTATGATAAAATTAAATAAATTGAAACATTTTTTAAGATCTGATCCTAAAAATTACAGTAACACGGATATTGAAAAGCAGACAAAGATCCACGAAATAGTTGTAAAACGGGCTCTAAAGTTTTTCTTTAGTGCTTTTATTTAATAATCAAGCAATTAAAGGCGTATTATTAGACGGCTTCTTTTCTTGAGCGAGCTAAGCCTTAGCCAGTCGAGCTCACTGGAACGCAGAGGCTCCGGGTTCGATTCTGGGCATGGTAAATTTTGTAAACGCACTTTCCGTTATTTATTATAGTCTGAGTGTCTGGGACGGCCCCAGAGTGGTTTTTGTATATTATTCATGTCACAAGCGTAACTTGCTTTGCTTGGGAATACCCAAAATGGCCTGTTTGTCTGCCAATTAAAAAGATCTTCCGATGTGATGGAGATGTAGCTTTTACACTTTACTATAATGGAAAGGGTGAAGGTAAACGTCAAGTTTATAGAACGCTTTAACTTAGGCTGGTGTGAATAGATATATCGTCTGTATGTTGTTTTTTATATTGATTTATATTATTTTAATAGCCATGGCAGCTTAGTGGTTCATTCACTCGCTTCTGGTTCTAGTGAATAAGTTAGGATACGATTTTAGTTAATTGACATATTATTATAAATACTAAACGCTGTCGTTGAAAGAGAAGCTTCTGATGAAACTACAAGTACCAACCTATCTAGGTAATAGATTTGTGAAATCTGCTAATCCGCCTGCCAAGCCTGTCGGGTGTAGACTGTCTTTTACCCGGGAATGCCTTAGCCCGGCAGTGAGGCATAGATTACTATTATTTTAATTTACTTTTTTATTATTATAATATAAATATATCATGGTAGATTTAAACGGGCCCGTATCGAAACTAATATGTATAATCAAATGGAATCATACTTACTGCTATTATAGTATAACCTTGTAACCAGCATAGGAAAAGAAATTCAAAATTTATGCACTTTAAATAACTAAAGAATTTTTGGTTTTCTGTAGAAAATTTAAATGTTTTCTATAAAAACCCAAATTAACAAAATTTACTTATATGTTAATGTTATATATAGTATTTATTTTAAACTTCCGATGACACAATAGCTAGGACTTTTAATAGATATATTTTTATAAATAAATAATAATATAAAGAAATATAATATTAAGTCGACTCGATTTACTACAAAATAAGATTGTGAGGTATAAGTTTTTTTTACTGGTTCAAGTTTGTTCGAGTTGAAATTATGAGTCCTTCATTTTATAAGGCCTGGTTTAGGTGGGCGGCGACAAAACAGAACACCACCTCCTTATTACGTAAGTTGACATCAAATTGAAGCTGGATAAAATAAGGTTGGTACTATAATTGAGATAAAGAAACGTTTTCAAGTATATAATGTATTTTAATTCATTTAATGTATCTATTCGTATTTCGTGTGGTTCTAACACTCGCCAATATCATTAATTCAATTCTACTGTGTGAATAACATCACACAATAATTGATTATTAAAAAAATGTGATTTTCTCTGCAGGTTTGCCGCAAATAAAGCTAATTTAGCGAGTAACTATTATTTGAGGTATTTGGCGAGAACTTGTAAGAATTTCTTGCTGTCTAATTTATTTCAAACTTTCAACCAAATAAATGTCAGTCCAACCACAGTGACTGTTAGAAGTGACAGACTCCACTCATTTTGTATTTTTTCCTACGGAACCGTAATTTTTTTTTTGTCAAAGATATCTCAAATCTCATCATCTTAAATCACAAAAAATAATCATCAGATCCTTTTCATAGCATTAATATATTTATCAAGCTCTACAACTTGATTTTTTTAATACTTTACATCGGTTAATTCAAAAGCTTGCAGCTTATATGTCACCACATATTCACTTACTGAAAATAAATAGGGCAAGAGCTTGAATACAATTGGTTTTGTAGTTAGTTTTTTTTAAATAAATCTACGGACTCGAGTTCCGTAACCTTTTTAACCGACTTCCAAAAAGAGGAGGTTCTCAACTTGGTCGGTATTTTTTTTAAATGTATGTACACCGATTACTCTGAGATTTATGATCCGATTTACGTGATTCTTTTTTTGTTCGATGCAAAATAGTTGCCATTTGGTCTACTAAAAATTTAATATACTTTGGCCCCGTAGTTCTTATTTTATGAACATTTTTTATGAAAAAGAATTCCATTCCGTTACATATGTACACCGATTACGCTGAGATTTATGATCCGATTTACGTTATTCTTTTTTAGTTCGATGCGAAATAGTTGCCATTTAGTCCCCTAAAAATTTGACATAATTTGGCCCAGTAGTTTTCATTTTATGAAAACAATTCCGTTCTCGTTTCTTGGGACCTATATATTTTAAGGCGCGCGACACCTTTCGTAGGCTTACCCATAGCTAGACACTAAAAAGTAACAAATAAAAAAAACTTCGTTTAAAAAACCGAATTCAAAAAGTAAAAAGTATAAAATAACTTATTTCTAAAGCTATTTTTAATTATAATATCTTATTTTTAATATATATTATCTAAAACATCTTGAAGTCGGTGCAAAGTAAAACAAAAATTACTATATTAAATTACTAATAATACCTATTTTGAAAATTACTAATTACCGACTTTAAGATGTTTTACATAATATACTAGCGGCCCCAGCAGACGTTGTCCTGCTTTGAAAAAATAAAAATGTAGAACCCGATCCCAGCGCCACCTACCGGTTCCAATTGTGGATTTAAACCATCCGGGGACCCACTCAAATACACAAAACAAAATCACCAAAATCGCTCCCGGTGATTAGGAGGATTCTAGAACCCGATCCCAGCGCCACCTACCGGTTCCAATTGTGGATTTAAACCATCCGGGGACCCACTCAAACACACAAAAACAAAATCGCTCCCCGTTGTTAAGAGGATTCTAGAACCCGATCTCAGCGCCACCTACCGGTTCCAACGGTATAAAAACTATCCTATCTTTCAAGTTGGATCAAACTGCACACGGTGTGCAAATTTGATTAAAATCGGTTGAGTAGTTTAAGAGTCCATCGCGGACAAACATCGTAACAGGAGATTTATATATTAAATAGATATTAAAAATAATATATTTTAATTAAAAATAGCTTTAGAAATAAGTTATTTTATACTTTTTAGTTTTTGAAGTCGGTTTTTTTTACAATAATTACTATGAAAGTTTGTAGAGTTCATTAGGTAGGGTTCTGTAGTGGCGAGAAATGTCTACATAATTTGATAAATGGCTACTTTTAAACAAGAATGAATGAATGAATGAATGAATCTTTATTTGTAAAATTACAGATAAACAGGATGGTAACAAAGTCAAATGTTCTGACTGTATTTGACCTGTGTAGGTTATGTGTATGGTCATACAAAATATTTGAGTGCACGTCAGTCTAAAAACATAAAATGACAACAATTATAATATTATAAACTTAAACCAATTGATTCGTTATGTTAAAAACAGAAATTTAACAATGTCAAGAAAACAAAATAAATTAAATGTCAAAAGCCAAAAATATAAATAAAATGTAAAATAGTATTGATATTATCTTAAGATAGCATCTTTTTGTCATATTTCAGGAAATCATTAATTGAGTATATCATTTTGCCAGTAACCATATTTTTAGCTTTTTTTACGTTGTTTCGGAATTTAATCTGAGAAAAATTACGACGATGTACAAAAATAAATCTTTATGAATAAAACATAAGTATTTAATTTCTGCCAAAATTTATACGGAACTCTAAAGATCACTAAGAAAAAATCATTATAATTTTTGTAATAACTACATTGGAAACATTGCAGTGTAGTTATATTGAGATTAAAAAAATAATAATTTATATCTGTTTCTTTTTCTTTTTTTAATTTCTTGCTAAATTTCAACCAAATAGATTTAGAAAAACAATATCTACTATAAACTAATACATTATAGATAATTGCGCATTAAATTATTAGGACACATGTATGGAAGAGCATAAATACTGATTTCTAAAATGAACCTTGTGAATGAGACAATGTTATTTTTAGTTATAAATGAAGTATGACTTAGTCAATGTTTGTGCGTAGTATTTTTTAGTCAAACGCGATAAAAATATCATTATATGTTGACCGCTGAGGCTTGCAAAGATTATGAAATACTGATATGTTGTACGTCCAGCTTTGCACTGATCGTAAATAAAATTTTATTTTGATATCTATAACTACTTGAGTTGAACTTCTTGGCACAAGGACAGAAAACGGAGATAGTGGCTTAGCCAATTTAGCCAACACGCAGACTATAATTTAGGTCCTTTCGAATTTCTTGGGAATTTTACTATTTACTTCGGGTTGGATTACAGTTACTACAACATAACATTGATAAGAAAATTAAGATTAATTTTGTAACCTGTTAAGTAATGTTTTTTTTAAGTCTGGTGACAAACACATTGTATAATCCCAATCCAAGCAAGACTATTTGTAAGTAACATATAATACTTATTTTCAAAATTCGGCTAAGGGCATTTAATAACCTAATGTACGTGCAACATTAGGATATTAAATGTTAAATTAAAAAAAAACTATAAGTTGATAGATATATAGATAACACTTTATTGTACACCAATACAAACATGAACTTAAATACTAAAATTATATCTACTTATGTAAAAAGGGTGGTCTTATCGTTAAAAAGCGATCTCTTCCAGACAACCCCAATTGAATTAATTTTTTAAGGTCAGTTCCCTAAAAAAGATTGATGAGATCTTAATTTTTAAAAAAGGATTCCCCCTATATGTTGTCCCTCAGATCATATAGCCCCCTGGAATATGTAGACCGTATTCTAGTCGTTAATTTTCCAAACAATATTTTCTTTCATCTTTTTTTTTATTTAATAAATAAACTAGAAATACCTCTAACGAAAAAATTTCTGAGATCTGGTCATCTCGGTGGCCAAGAAATGTCTTCAAAATGACTTATCAATTTGACTGAAAAAAAAACGGTAGTAGGATCAAAGTGTCTTCAGCAGTATGACGCGTGGCACCGTCTTGCTGAAACCATGTTTGTGTACTAAGGACGATCTCTAAGTCTTGGAAGTAAATAATCAAGTATTCATTTTGTGTCAAAAAGAAAACCCATCCTCAGTAAGGTGTTTACCCTCTGAAGGTCTCCAAAAAATAAAGTCCATTTATGCTATAGATTGATAATGCATACTAAATGGTTTTTTGGGCTCTACAGTAGCTGATTAGTTGCTGATGGTTTAAACGTATAAGATGTAGAAAATTTAGATTTTGTTTTTTACAGTTTTGTGTTTTACAGTCTTGAAGACTTTTTTTTGTAAGAAATGTATTATTTGTCACGCAAATACTTGAATAGATTTAGAAATAACATTTTAAGCGCCTGTAGAAATTGTACTACTGGCAGGCATATACAAATTTGCTTTCGATGAGTGTAGACGCCGCTCTTCAACAAAGGATCTAATCATCAGATCGTGACTTGGTGACAATAGGAAAATAGCGTAACAAACATAAAAAAAACTTGATGGAGAACTCGCATAACAAATATAAAAACATACAGCCGAATTGAGAACCTCCTTTTTTGAAGTCGGTTATAAAAGGGGAGTTCTTGTGGCAACTAGAAAAGTTATAATAATTATGTCACTAAATATTTTTTATCTACAGAAATACGCGGTTTTTCCATAGAAACTGGTTGTTAATTTTAAACAAGTAATTTTTTTTTTAAGTTTCGTAGCCATCCATGATAACAAAAATAGAACCGTAGTGAAATCGTTCATATCCGTCTGTTCATCCATCCGTCTGTCTGCTAGTTTGTATGCCACAGTCAATGAAAAATTCTGAAATAATCATAGTGGTAGAGCTTAAAAAATACTTTCAACTAAAATTGGTTTGAACAAGATTAGCCACTATTATGGCTTTTGAGATATGACGTATTTTCGATTAAATGTTTTAATGGGTCCATAATCAACGAAAACACATGTACATTACTAGTGTACCTCTACGGAACCCTTTATTGTTCGTGGACTGCCGCGCTCTTGGCAGATTTTTGTATTGTCCGATAAATTGAGATGAAATTCCGCGTTAGATGGATTAGAGCTACTCGAATGCAGCTGAATGAACCGATTAACATGAAATGTAGTACATTAATACTTTTGCTAACAAGAATTAATGTGGCATATTATTTTCCGTAGAGAATTGGGTAAGGTTTTTAGGATAAGTCGGTTTAGGAGAAATACTTATATACTTATATATCACACATGTCATACATAAAATTTACTATGGCTCAGTAAAATAATCATTGAAATTAGAAATTTCTTTTTGATCTGGCTATTATAAATAATTCCCAGAAAAAATCCGGTGAGATTCTCGGGAGAGAATAGTAGCGCAGAGTTTAAGTTTACGAATTAGCTCTTGATTAGCGAAAACCGCATCGGAATTGGCCCAGTAGTTTTTACCGTGAATCCCGAACAAAGAAAGAAACCGAAATCCTCACCTCACTTTATTCAATATCGAAATAACGAAAATAATTATACTATTTTTAATAGGCATCTATAAATTAATATTCAAAACGCACTTTATTGACCCCAATAAGTCAAATCAATCAATGGGTAAATATTGATTGCGTACAAATGGGATGCGGTCATATGACCAGTGCAATTTGGTTTTTAATTAATGTATGGAAAATAGAACATCTTCAAAAACAACTCTTTTCCTAGATTTGCCGTTTGACATTCCTTCACAGAAATTAATCCTTACAAGCTACACTATGATTTAGTATAATAATAAAGGTTGTTATTTTTTCAAAAATCTTTTAATATGTTTAGTTTTCGCCAAAATCGGACTTGAGACTCCTTTGAGTATTTTTCGCTATCTAGCATAGTGTAGGATTTGGCCCTGAAGGCCCACTTGAAAAATTCACACTGTATACATTTTTATTACAATCTGCCCAATAATAATAACGATTATTATTCCCTCAAACAATGAAAATAGCAAATGTTACATAAAATTGAATTAATATTGAGGTCCGTGCATCAGATAGCCAGACACAGTGATGCCAGTAATTTGGCTAGTCATAAATTACTCGTTTAACTGAATTACGCGAGTTGAAAGCATTCCAGTACTGTCGAATGTAGACTGTTTGCATCACCATGCAACTCTCAAATAACCGCCGTTATGTAGGCATCCAGCATATTCCGCAAACGAGCATTGATTCAATAAAATTTATTTTGGAATTATTTCGCTTTAGTTTGAGAAGGTATGTCATATATTCTAATTAAATTAGAACTTAATACGTAATTTTTGAATCTGGCACCTATAAGTATTCCTTTTTCAGGATACCAAGTTTTGGTACCGACAGTACACTATTAGCAAGGTTTAATAATAAATCAGTGGATTCTACAGTGATCTATGTGGACGTTTATAATTATTTTTCATAAAGGGGTATTTCATCAGAGTCACGCTACATCTACTTGTACTAATGTACATATACCACTGTTCTCTTGCTATTCTCGCGCTCATGCCAGATAATCACAATTGAGGAGGCCACTGTTGACGGATACGTCAGAAAGATCATTATCTGATGATAATTTTATGATATTTAGTTAGTTGTGTAAGTAGATATTTCCTATGGTCCTACACAAGTCTTTGAAAAGTCCGGATTATTCCTATGGGTTATTGTTTAAAGAGCTAAACATTCTCTACTGGTCTAGAAATTCTAGTTTTAAGCGTTAATTTAAGATTAGAAGTATGTAATTCTGGTTATAAATAGAAAAGATTTGTGGGATAATGATGAATTATACAAGAATAGTTTATATACAGAAAAGTGCTTCGTGAATTGTGACTTTTTATGTTGCCACAAGCATTCCGTTTCGCAAATTTTATCGATATCTAGATTCCCTTTTTTCTGGAATTTCTAGAGAGCCGTAAAACAAGCAATTTTTCATAAAAGAAATTAGTAAGCATGTTGCCGCCTTTACAAGGTTGATGTAGACTTGCCATGTGTTATGTGCAAGGCAACGTGAAAATGCAATTATTCTAAACCAGCGAGCTTCCATTCATTCAAGTTTCTCGTATAGAACTACTCGATAACCGAGAACATTGTAACGAATTAATCAAAATTTCACCTCGGGGCCTAATATGACGCATGATTCCTGGCGATGAACAATAGAGCCGGAGGAGTGTTCGGCTCGAAGTTGAATCAGTTCGTACATTTGGCGAGTTCCATTGTTACAAAGGCAAGTAATGAAAGCGCGAGCTGATAATAATTTACGAATAGCAGAAGTGTCGCTGTTTAATGGCGAAAATGGAAGTCCAAGGAGCATTCCGGCGGGCAGGCAGTGTCGGCTATGTCGCCGTCGACAGACAAGCGTGCCGACAGCGAACTAAAATAATTATCATCATTGTCCCGGCCACGGCGGGCGCTTTAATTGTTCATTTACATTTGCAACGATGATACCAGTTCGGAACTATTTCGTCCGGCGTTTATTTTACTCTCGCCCATTTCGCTGCCGCGGCGTTATTGTTCAGGGTTAATGGGGTGAAAAATAGAAATGAATAGCATTTCGTGTCACGATACGTTTGAAACCATATAACCTATATTGATATACTTAACTCAGTTACTTACTTAGTCTCTCATAAATCTTCATTTGCGCTTACTATGGATGCGAGGTTTTTAGGATCAAATTATCCTCTGTTCAGGCCACTATTGAAAGTATAATTTCACGATGATCACTTCATCCTCTAGGCAGTGAAGAATGAATAAACAGATAAAGTTCTATTTAGTAACAAATCATTTAAGTGCTTAAAAGATGAATTATTCTAGACCGTGGCGAGCGCGAGCCGTGCCTCGTGCAAGACATGGATTCAAAACTTCACGAAGATTATATATGATGCAGTTCATGCTATACCGTGCAGCGTCCGCGTCCCGGACGAGGCCCGGACGTGCCCCGACGACGCACGGTTCCGCCCCGCACCCTTCTCGACTCGTTGTAACATGAGCGGTCTTCCGTGGCGTGTCCGAGCAGTGAGCGACGAAAGTTTAGGGAGGAACCACGTTTTTTTGAGTTACAAAGGATGACGAAAAATTAAATTCTTTTCTTATCTGAGACATACTGCTAATCTTTCTTCAGTTGTTATCGGTGACTGAAAATTTGTCTTCTGTCTTTTAAGAGCAGGCGTTAACTTATGTAGTATAATTGAAAGTTATCTTTAGACATCCTAAAATATCCATAGAATTTGTCTTCATCATCTGGTAAATCTCTACATAGGGTAAAAAATTCTTCTCCATAACGGCGCTTACTCCAAATAGGGTGCACGCCCCGTTTCCCTACGTATCTTCTTGCTATTGATTCCTCTTCTTCATCAATGACAATGCCAATAATTGCTATCTCCGATAGCGAGAAATCTATCAATTATTAATACTTGTGTTTAATCAATAAGAAGCCACAACACTACGTCCGTAACCGAGTCACCGCGGCGGTGT
Organism: Dendrolimus pini; assembly: GCA_949752895.1. Lineage (NCBI taxonomy): Eukaryota > Metazoa > Arthropoda > Insecta > Lepidoptera > Lasiocampidae > Dendrolimus > Dendrolimus pini. The sequence goes on from OX457126.1 coordinate 13,430,367, forward strand.
AATGACTCGGCGCACACTCGGTATAATATGAACATGTAGCCGTACGGGGCTCGGACACGGCTCGCGCCCGTCACGGTCTAGCATAATTCAACCTTTATATGTACATATTAGAGCAGGGGCACACGATGCGTTGCGGCGGCGGTGCGGCGCCGGAGCGGTGTCGCTGCGTCAGCGCCGCACCGGATTCGCAACCACCGAGACGAGGCTGTATTGATATTCGTCATTCATGGAGACAGTGAGGGTGTGCAGGGAATCGTTTGGAATTACTAATGACGCTATACTACACTATAATTGGAACTCTTTCTTCAAATAAACATGTAATTAGTGTATCAAAAAAAGGATGTAGAATGTGCAGCATGCTGGTGATATGTACATACATACATAACTTCACGCCAGGTCCCTTGCGGGGTAGGCACGAACAACAGAGCGCCATACAGGTTTATTCTTACACACCTCACTGGCTTCTTTGACATTCATAGTTCTTGTCATGCACGCTCGTCTGTTCTTAAGGCTCCTGACATCACCTTCTGTTAATACACGATCAATTTGATCATGGAAGGTGTGTCGTGGCCTTCCGCGACTTCTGCATCCATCCTCTTTTGCATTGTATATCTGTTTAGTCATTCGTTCATCATACATTCTTTCGACATGCCCGAACCATCGGAGCATTCCTTTCCTTACCTTCCTTACCTGGTGATATGTATAATAAATAAAAAGCGTGGTGAGTTGAGAATTTATTAACTTTCATATTATCTATACTATTATAAAATTCTAAAATTGCCGCGTCCGTACATTGAAGGTATTAAAAAAACAACAGACAATAACAGGAATAGACTATATAACCACGATGATTTTTTTTAGATTTCTTGTCTGTTTATTCGGGAATCACGTAAAAACTACTGGTCCGATTTCGATGCGGTTTTCGCTGATTGTCAGTAAAATATTAGACTTAAAACCTGCGTTAATTTTTATCCTGGGAATCCCGAATTTTTTCTGGGAATTATTTCAAATAGCTAGATTTTTTATATTCCAATGTGATTTTTCATTGATCGACAACAATTAATTTTTAACCGACTTCTTCTTCTTCTCAATTCGTCGGGATCTTTTTTTTTTTTATGTATGTTCCCCGATTACTCCCAGATTTATGATCCGATTTAGGTGGTTCTTTTTTTGTTAGACGTGGAATAGCTTCCAATTGGTCCCATAAAAATTTGATATAGTTTGATCCAGTAGTTTACATTTTACGAACATTTTTATGTTCCCGTTTCTTGGGACCTATATTTTTTAAGAAGCGCGGCACCTTTCGTAGGTCTACCCATACATAGCTAGGCACTAAAAAGTAACAAATAAAATAAAAAAACTTCGTTCAAAAAAATCGACTTCATAAACTAAAAAACTAAAAAGTATAAAATAACTTATTTCTAACTTTTACTTGACTTTAAGATGTTTTAGATAATTTATATTAATAATAATACATAGTCCCGCAGGGGGGCTTTTTGGCGAAGCCTTAGGTAAGTAGCGACACCTCGAACCCGACTCCGGGGGCCAAGGCAAGGCCCCCACCTCCGTGCTTGCCTTAACCAGCCGGCACGGAATGGAGATCGCTAGAGCTAAGACTCAAGCTCCAGGGGTGGAAGTGATAAATGGCCTAATGTCGGAAGTAGCTTAGGTGAACTTGCAGCCCATCTCTCTTGTTGCCCCTGCCTTTTATGGCATATTTTGGGGCCCATGCAGGGAGTGGCGAGTCACCGTCTGCCCATTTTTCCATGTTCCCCGAACATTGCGACGGGCAGACGCCATAGTCCCCATATTCCCAGACCCCCAGTACCACTAGCAGTTCACCCCAATAGCCCGGTACTTTTTGTCCTCATTTTCCACAATAGTCCTACACTGGCCGGGGCTTGTCCTTGGGTACATTATTATATGGTGTATACAGGGATAATCGCCGGTCAGTGTCACGCCACATTTTCATTAAATTTGTCAAAGGGCCTCTACGTGATGGTCTTTCCATGGCCCCGCGCAAGCCCTCCAAAAGTCCGGGCCATTTTTATGGCCCGTGGTCTTCCAAGACATACATAGCTTTAGAAATAAGTTATTTTATACTTTTTAGTTTTTTAGTTTTTGAAGTCGGTTTTTTTAAACGAAGTTTTATATAATAAACTGTGTGATATGTTTTATTTCGTGAATCCCTCGGAAATTTATCCCGGAGCGGTTTGTAGTTTTTCGGGTGCATAAAAATTAGCTTATTCTGACACAGTTTTCAGTAAAACGATGGCTTACATTCTTTTTAAAATGCTATATTGAAATATCAAGTCATTATGGACGAAGTCGCGGACATATCCTAGTGTATTTATAAATTAGAAGACACTGGAGATTTGTGTTAAGAAAATGCCATCGCTTAATTAAAGTTACCACTGTGAACAGAATTAAGTTGCTTAGAAATGTAACATGTAATTGGAAGCAAAACAAAGCCATAATAGTTTGTATTAGAGTGAAGGGTGATTGTCACGTAGGTATACGGTGGCATTGTGTAATGCTTTCCCTCGAATCGTAGGGGTTCAGTGGTATTACGAAATGAAATTACCAGAGACGTTCGCGGAGTCCTCCCGCGGCATTAATTTGTATCAAGAATTTGTAGAGATTTAGCTAGAGCCGGGCCGGAGTGTTCATCGCAGCCGGCGAGCGTTAACACTTATTAAGGGGGTGCATCCCTGCGACAGATGTAGGGGAGGGCCCGCCATTTGCGTAATGTCAGGAATGGTTACACTCGATTTAATAAAACTCCGACAACATTTCATTCTGAAGAATTTAAGAGTCAATTCGTTTTAAACGCCACAGCAGCATAGCGAGAAAAAACCGTAAGCCGAAACGTGCTTGGAATACATTGCCGGGGCTTGGATTTCTTATCGGTAGCAATTGAGATGAGTACTTATGGCTTTTCGAGTGGCTCGGCTTCGTTTAATTTGTTGTTTCAGCGTGGAATTTTTATTAACGTCTCCCCTCGCTTTGCATTTTTAAGGGACGTGGTCCTTATTGGCAAGTCAAGGTGAAGAGAAAGTTTTTCTTCGTCTCCTTGTTGCCTTTGAAGTGCGAAACGTACCTTGTGAATGGCAAATAGATCGATAGCTGTGGTGGCAGTGTTTTAACATTGCGGTTAACCTGTTGAGTGGACGTGCTACATGTTGGAAGTACCAATAACCATTGCCATTAATTATTCCAGTTGTCAATCGGACTTCATGAATGCCGTGATTGTGTTACTCACAGCAATCGCCGTCAATATTTTCATAGAAGTCACTAGTGAAATAGTAATTCAGTCAAGAGTAATGAATGTAAGACAGAGAAATAATTTGGAATCTTAGAACCAAATTCTAGATCGGGTAATGAGATAGATAAGATTGTCTTGATTGGCCGGATAGTCATTTTAAAACTCGATTTTCATTTGTGATTTCAAAAAAATGACTGAAATGACTCAAATTTCAATGTGATTGTCATTTTCAACTGAGGCAAGAGCATGGAAGAAGAGTACTATGAGTATTCTCCCAGAATGTTTGTATTTATAGTATGTATAACTTTCGGGCCAGAATTTATTAGTAAGTAATTCTATTCTTTATCGAATACACGAAATACGGGAAATATTTATAATGAGTGCCATTTACTAAAATAGAAGACTACTTATGTTTGGTTCATGTATAATAGCTAGTTTAGAATATGGAGCCAGAAATGGGAGCTTAATAATTTTTATACGAGAAATGCAATGCAAGTGAATTTATTTCTTTAATTATTTATTAAATAAGTAAAACTTTTAAATCATTTTTAGCTTCGAACACAATAATTTTATACGTTAGCGATAAGGGTACATACAGTATTTCAGGTAAGTCTACCTTTTTAAGACATAAATAAATTTTGAAAAATAATTATTTTCTGTTTATTATATCCGCAAGGACTCATTTGTTTCTAAGATATTTGTATATAAAGAGTATATATACATACATACATATTATATTTCCTTAACCACTAGGATATTTCAGTTAGATAACATTAGTGACACAGATCTATCAATTAGCTATCACGCATTTTGTCAATAGGAGTTCAGCGATACACGCCTGCGTAGAATTATGGTGCTTTATGAATTTCACTTGCAAATATTATGTCCAAGTTTTAGTATAGGGTACAGAAATTAATAGCAACACAAAGCGTGTGTGTCTATCGGAAAACACAAGGGGACCACTCAGCAGATGCTTATCCGCACACACCACGCTGTGCTACCGACATTTCTGTTTCTACGTACGAATGGAAATTGCTACTTATTGCCTTGCTTATGTTTCACATAACCTATAACTAACGTTACAACACTACGAGAGCCAGGATTTCTTTATACTGCTTCTGCGTTTGAGTATTTGTTGTATTTAACTATTCAGTGGTATATAGTTATATGTATCTAAGGAAAGATATAAAAATAGACAGTTTTTCGTTTCTATTTTAGACAAGCCGCATGTGTTGAATGATTTACAATATATTCATTTGGGCGACATTAATTGAAATTATATAAGGTAATTTATTTACATTAAAACAAAGATGTTACCTGCTCTTTTTGTTTCCTCAAGTTCTAAATTACTATTATAATAAAAAAATAACTAAAACAAAACCGACTTCAAATTAGAAACTAAAAATATAAACATTTTGCCGACTAACCTAAACCTAACGTTATTTTTTACTTTTTAGTTGCGCAAATACTTAAACAGCTTAAGAAATAATTTATTAAGCACCCGTAGAAATTGTACAACTGGCACGCGTATACAAATTTGCCATCTCACTCTTCGGTATATGCTCTTCAACAAGGGGTGCTCTAGATTTACTTGGGATCCACAAATCAGATCCTGACTTGGTGGACTATGGGACCATCTCGGGAGTTAAAAAAAAAACAATTTGAAAATCGGCCCACAATTGATGAAGAAATCGCGTATCATACCTACAAAAAAATTAACCCCCAGCAATTCACGTGTAGAAAGTGTAATACTGACACCCGTATACAAAAAAGCTTTTTTTGGGAAAAATGTAGGCTATCTGCGTTTTTTAGTAAGGGTTTCTTTCGATTTCTCTGGGATCCACGCATCAGATCCTGACTTGGTGACCATGGAACCACCTCGGGAGTATATACTTACGAATAAAGAATAAAATTACAAAATTGATACTTAACATGGTTATAAAAAAATAAAGCACCTGTAAAAAAATGTAAAAGCTACACGTGTATAAAAGTGGTTTCCAAAAATTTTGCCGCATATTTTATTAGATAATGGTTACCTACTCTCAATCTCCCTGGAATCCCCTAATCAGTCAATGACATGTGATGTGGTGACCAACATCCTACTTCGGAATTATAGACATACAAGTAAAAAAAAATGTAAATCGGTTTAGAATTGATGGAAATATCGTGTTACGAATAAGTCTGTCATTGATTTTCGTGGATTTGTCTAATTCCTTGGAATCCACTCATCAGATCCCGATATGGTGACAATGGAACCAACTCGGGAATGAAACCTTTCGATTAAAAGATTTTTTTTAATTGGTTTACAATTGACGGAAAAATTGAGTAACGAACATACAAAAAAAGATACAGACGAATTGAGTAGCTCTTCCTTTTTGAAATCGGTTAAAAAAGCAAAACTGTCATAAAAATGTCATACTGCATATTAATCTTATTTTCATTTTTGTTACCGTAATATCATACATTCTACTAAATATAAATTTTATTTCTAAATCAGCGTATATGTTACACTATATGTAATATGGAAAACTGTAATAAATAATAATAAACAAAATCATAATTTTGAAAAATCCTAAAAAGGTGTAAATAATTGATTGCAATTATTGCAAATATTGGTGAGATTTACAAAGACAACCGAAGTATTGCTTGCTATTCGACCACCGGGGCATAGACTAACATGGCCATTGCACATACTTATGTGAACATGTGGCGCGTAAATGTGACTAAACATAATTAATGTTCGATTGTAGCTTGTCGACCATGGAGAATTGTCCGCGGAACCCTCCGCAAATCCTCACCGCTTCGAAATGAAAGACCCCTGGGACCACCGCGCCTTTTAATTTGCAAGCTGAAGGGGTGTAGCCCGTCGTCTAACACTGTTGGATATTTTTAGAACGGCTCAAATATTTTTCAATCACAGTGCAGGAAAAAGTAATAAATAGGTAACGACAGGTTGTAATTCCTCAATGATGATGATTTTTGATACACTGTTGCTTGGTACTTAAAAATGGTAACATTTTTATTATAATATTAAATTTTCTAGAAACGAGGTATATGACATGATCATTTCACTATAGGGCTAGAGCTTCCTTTTTTAACGTATGCTCACCAGGCCATTATCAGGACGGATTGGCGAGGCTCACCGATCGACAATATTGATCACTTTGCGTTCTTTCAATGTTAGCACATATTAAGTATACTAACATCAAAAAAACCAAGAAAAGTGCTTAATCTATGCATGCAGTATTCGACCAGAATTCAAGACCACGTCATTGAATTGAAACGCAGATGTAATTTTAGTTACTTATTTACTACGATGCGACTACGATAACGATACTTGTTATACACTGAGAATTTCAGCTAACAGTTAGTGTCGCCACACGATTTACCAAAGGAAGGAACACACCGGTCAAACACGGCATGAAATCGCTATATCTAAATTGCCTATGACAATCGCTCTTTTGTCTACGGCTAACCGCTAAGTTTAAAAAAATTGACTACCTACGTTACGGAGATGAACGATTGTACGGGGAACAAAAAATATTGTAAAATCGTATAATATTAAAATATTTACACGCATTTCTCGCGCAAAAAGTGGTTCATTAAAGACTTCCTTGACTTGACTTAGCTTGACTTAGCTAAGTAATACTAATATTTATGTTTCCATATGAACCCTTCAATAAATATACTGTAAAACCGTATACAACATCAATATAAATATTTTTCATTTATGTTATACCGGTCATACATATTATGTTGAACCAATAAATGCATTACGACAGCACATAAGTAGTAGTAGCACATATATCATCACTCTTAAATGTACTTTATAAATCCTAGAACGCATTAAATATATTTTTTTAGGGGCAATTCCAATGCAGATGTGGGGCATGAAATGCTTAGTGCTTTGATAACATAGGGCTTGTACGACCCCTGTCGAATTTTTAATCGCGCACCGTCGATTTCGTCTGCACGATAGCGTATTGCCTTAGGCTATTCTCTTGCTTCTATGCGATATCATCGTAGGTAAAATTCATAAGGATATCAATGAAAGATCAAATATAACATTTGATTCCCTTTTCGCAAAAATAATTATTACGATCAGCGAGTGAAAGAGTGGTCAAAAACTACTCAACTCTACATATTTGTTTTTTTTTCATGAAAACAATAAGTGAATAGAAAATAATACTGTTGACTACTCTAGATATATCTACTCTCCAACTTTAGGTAAATTAAACCGTAATACTATTTCGATCATTGCTAATCTGCCATTTGTTTACTGAACGTAAACAAATGGCAGATATCGTTCCGTATCCTGCGCAAAGGATACAATTATTCGAGATAAAAAGAATTACATTCATACATTCTCGTTATTGAAGATATATAATTATGTAGTATGTATACTAAATTTCGTTTAAACCGCTTTACTGCTAAAGTCGTGAAGACGGAACATACAAATATACGGCTACTTTTACAAAGATCCAAAAAGTTTTTTATTTATTTTTATTTATTGCAGGAGTTCAGCAGACAGGCAGACGGCCCACTTGATGGAAAGCGGTTACCATCGCCTATGGACATTTGCAACACCAAAGATGCTACAAAAGCGCTGCTACTCTCTTAAGGGAGACTGGAACCTGGTCACCAATGCCGGAACACAACTCAAGGTTGTTATGGCGACATACTTTAGACCAGGGTGGTAGCCATCCAGTCGGGCAAATGCCCTACCACCGGGCTGTGGGTTGTTTTGTCGCCTCTTACGACAGGCCGCCCGGCCGCAGGAAATTGTATTCTTTCTCCGTTCCTGCACGGATAAAGTTACTTCCACTTTCATAAATTAATGTAAATGTGCGTAAACAAATGTATTCAGAAGACATCTAGAAGATAAATAATTAAATCAAATCAACATTCTTAATACTCTAATTCGTAAACGTTATGGTATGGATTTTATGCTCACACGTTAATTGATGGAATATATTTTTACAATACCAATTTCTACAGAGACCAGAACAAATCCAAATATAAATTTATTCCATAATGAAATAAAGGATATCGTTATTGTTAAAACCACATATTATCCCCTTAGTATAATATGTGGCGGCAAGTCCGGCCGTAATGTTTATTTGATACATGTAATCGGCACATGATGTATGGAAGCGATCGGCGGTCGCGCCCGACTCCCTGGCCCACCGCACCGGCAGTGCCCGACTCGCCACTCACTCACCCAACGACGTAAGGTTTATGATGATTATTCGATCTAAATGATGATTTATTACAAGATTAGCCAGGCCCAGGCACGCGGTCCATTTTGCGGGGAGATTGGCTTTATTTATATTATAATACCATCCTCGCATTAAATCACAAAGAAATCGGCTTTGCAGAATACATTAATCATCTGTTTATTTATTGAAACGTGCACAGATTGGTAGAGACAATGTGATGACAAACTTGAGGATTACGAATAATAAATGTTCAGGAAATTCAATACATGTGTTGGTTACATCCCTAATTGTGTTTTTAAAGTAGCTGTTGTTCTTAAAAACGAGCAATTTAATATACCTTCCCCCATGATTTAAGAATTTAATATTGGCAGCAGCTTGTTTAAATGGACGGATGCTTTTTTCGTTATCATAATTTTAAGCCCGAGATAATCAAATTGTAATTTGACAAAAATGCGGTCAGAGATAAATCTTCAAGATTGTTCATATAAGCTGCCTTTTAGCTTCATATTTTTATTATTAAACGAGACTTTCTCCCACTTTCCCTCAAGACAAAGCTAATCAAATTATAATTTCAAATTACTTACGGCTGCAGGCGACTTTATGACACAACAATATAAATTAGAACAATACTCTCAAGGAGAGTAATGTTAAGGCGAGGTGGTTTGTCTCTTGGTTTAGAATATTAAACTCCATCATCATATTGAGTAAAACTGTTAAATTGTGAACTATCACATTAGCAGTATCAACTGCTGTCTCCGTATTATGAAAAAAATAAAAATACTTTATTAGATGTTCTAATGACTATTGTACTTTTAGAGTTCTGTAGCCATTTTGGTAAAAACGGAACTTTTATATAAATCATCTTATCCATCCGTGTGTCCGTTTGTCTATATTTTTAATTACGTCACAGTATTTTTTAAGAACTAGATGAATCTAGTCTAGATGAATGAAAAATCACGAAGGTTTAGGTATTTGATAGTATATACACCTTTTAAATAATGATGTAGAGGATGATATGGAATATTTTTTGTGCTTTTGTAATTAAATATGACGGTAGTGGTGAACGTTTCTCGCCTCTACTGTAATTATTATATGTGAATTGACATCCTTTTCTCATTTTTTAAAGGTTTACTAGGATTTTCCCACGACTTCGTCCATGTTGGATGGGTAGCGAAAATCAAAATTTTTTTAACATAGAAAATTTGTATCACTGGAAATATTGCATTAGTATCAGAGTTTTTGACTAGGATATGCCCGCGACATCTACGCTGGAATTGGAATTCCTAGGACATAAAATACCGCGGTAACTGAAAAAGTATGTAAGCTATCGTTATAGTGAAAACTGTGTCGGAATAAGCAAACTTTTACGCACCCGAACAACTCCTGTGAAAATTCTCACGGTATTTACGGTATAACATTTTATTACATTAAATTTGCTATCGATCAGTAAAAAAATCTCATTGGAATTCGAATTTTTTAAATCTGGTCCTTTTAAATTATTCCCACAAAAATGACTGCGGGATTCCCAGGATAAAAAGTAGCTTAGAGTTTAAATCAAAGAGTTAGCGGTCGATCAACAAAAACCGTATCGAAATCGGCCTAATAGTTTTTGCGTGAATCCTGAACAAACAGACAAAACGACAAACAGACAAGACATCTAAAAAATTCATTGTTTATATAATCTGTTCAAGTTGTTTTCTTTAAATATATGAAAGTCGATTGACTGGATTTTGATTTACTTTGCTATAAAATGTTATTATAGTAAAACTTTTACGATACGAATAAAAATTTCTGAAAATCGAATTTATTATGCAATTTAATGATTAAATCTAATTGAAACTATTTCATATTTTGTCCAATTGCAATGGTTTATCATTTCAATTAGATATAATATGATCTACATTCTATGTAATTTTTAAAAACACGAAATACGTAACTTTTAAACTCGGGCCAAAGAATAACAAAGACGCCATTTAAATTACTTTAATATAAGTTTGTTTCTTTGAATCGCAAAGCTGAGGGGAAATTTTCGGAATTTATTTTAAAGCATTTTCTTGCAAAGAGCAAGCTTCCGACGTTGCCCGGAGTTGGACATGACCCACAACCGTTGTAAAAAGATAAGTTCTCAAATAATAGTACTAAAAGGGAGTTCCATCTATGACCACTTTCTGTTGACATTGTTGTTATCTGTACATAAAACTGGTTATTTTATCCCTTTTATAGGAATTGCGTAAAATATAGCAGTTAGAGTTCTTGAATTAAGTTGATAGTCAAATTGAACTGAGGCATACTTTATGATCTTACAAAAAATCGCAGCTTCCTAGATTTTGTACGAGCATTATGATGTCAGGACTTTAAGTCAAATTAGTTGTTTAATGAATAATGATTATTGTTGTCGTTATATTTTAAAAGAAAGATGATTATTATCGCTCATTTTTTTAAATGAACTTCGTTTCAGAATTTATGGAAATAATATGTCAACTATCCAATTGCTGTAAAATAGCTTTCGTGCTTTTTATCAGACCATATCGTAGATTACCTATAAGTTAAAAGAAATTAACTGCATTGTTTATAGCAACTAATTGAGCACTAGTTTAATTAATGAAGCCATTGTGCATATCCAAATTAAATTTGTTTTACATTCCAAAAGTTTTCGATTACATAAAACATTATGCAGAAAGGATGAAGAAAAGTAAGTGCAATCCTCCATAATACGAGTATAGCTAAGCCGTTTCGCAGACATTGATTTGAAAGAAAGATAAGGAGAAAGTTTTCCACCAAAGAGATGAAATCATAGAACGATTTCTTTTACGACTTCGGTTTCAACTTCATAGCGATGAATTATGCAGAAAGGCGAGAGATTTCCTACGATAAAAGTCGTAACACCCCAGAGTGTTCTGAAAAGAACCCTTACGATATTATTGTTAGATGCCTCCCTCTAATTTATGGTAAATGAATTTTCGTTTTGAACTATTTGTCATACCAACTTTAATACATACTTTCATACTTTGACGGCCTCTGTACTTGAGTGGGCTAAGCTTTTATCGGCTAACTTCACTACAGAGCATAGCCTCCAGGTTCGATTCCTGGCATGATACATTTCGTAAACGAATTTTCCTCTATAGATAAATAAATAAAGCCCCTAAGTAAGAAAAAGATGGCGCGTAACCGAAAAAAGTGGCGGTAATTTTTTTCCAGCGCTGATAAAGAAGTATCACTTCAAAAATAAGTGTATATGAGGTATCGATAGACAAATCTTGAAACATCATAGCATGTTTAATATTCATTTTTCTATGCATAACAATAGTCAATTCGATATGCGCTACTAAAGTCGGCATACCCCTCTAACTTTTCAAGATATAAAAATTAGTTTTAACATCTTAAGTTCAGTAGTTTTTTACGTACGTACTATTGTCATTTACACCCTTTTTTAGGGTTTCGCAGTAAAATGATACAAACAGTGTAGACGTTTGTTACCACTATATAAAGGCACAAGATTGAAGAGCGATATTATTGATATTCTGCAGAATGCATGTTGTAAGCACTATATTTCATGTTCGTAGACTTTTAGTGAATTTCTTTTTAATAATTGGCATTGCAGTGCGGAATAGATGTGAAAGCAACCCCGAGCCGCAGTCGGTAGACGCAGCCAGCGGGGTGCGCAGAGCGCGCCCTGAATACTTAATTGACTAATATTAGTTGCTGTGAGGGGAACTTCCTCAGAGGTGAGCTTGGAACTTAGGACAAAGAACACATACGATCTTATGTGGCTACTTTTTAACTTTTAATATGTGAACTTGTTTGATCCAGGCTATGTTGATACAATTCAAAGATTAAACACGGCTAACATTGTTATTAAAATATGATTAGCAAAATATTATATTTTTTCTCATTCAAAGGAGATAGTGGACTTTTCGGCCAAGGATATGTAATGAGATCAGATATAATAAGAAAATAAGAAAAAAAATTTATGAGTTCAAATATGGCTAAAAAGCGTTATATTTTTGTAAGTATTATAAAATGGAAAACATCAGTCTTAAATTGTATCTGAAAGAGACGATCAATCTTAAAAATAAGGTCACAAATTAGTTATTGATTACCACGATCGATTTACGTGAATGAATTTCAACAATTAATAAAAAACTTCCACTACCCAATTAATTCATTCAAAATAACTAAACTCCACAATTATAAAAATATCAACATATTAAAAAGAAATCTTAAAATCGCTCTCATCTTATTACAATCTGGCTCCAAGAATGTATGAAAGCTCACCTTTGTCCATCACCGAGCCTGCTTCACATTTGTTTATCGGATTGAACATCGGTGAGGTTGAGCGGCGCCCAGTGTGAAACTATCTTCCTCACGCGAAGAAGCATGTGTAGAATCTCCGCTCGGTCTGCTCGGTCCAGTCGGTCCAATCGGACCAGTCGGTCCACTTGATCCATTTCGTCTATGTATTTCAATTGGTCTATTTTGTCTTTTCGTCATTTATGTAGTTAGTAGTAGTAGTATGTAGGTAGTAGTTAGTAGTAAAATGAAGTGAATCTTCCTAAATACAAAAACAATTAATACAATATAACAAAATTTGCTCGTCAGGAAGGCTACTTACTACCCCTGGTCTAAAGTATGCCGCCTTAGCACTTTCGCCTTCGCACTTTGTAACACCTTTGATGTTGCAAATGTTCATATGAGATGGCAACCGCTTTCCATCAGGTGCTTGTGTGTGTTTGCTGAACGCCTGCAATAAAAAAATATACATCTTCTTATATACAAAAATGAATGTTTGTCTGTATGTCTTTTATAGAATCGTAAACTATACATTTGAGCATGTGATGATCTTTAGCAAAGTTGTTGTGCATGAGCCAGAGAAGGTATCTGAGTTGGTTCACAATTGGATCCGGTAGGTGGCACTGCTGTCGGTATATCGACTGAAGATTTTCCGGGCAGGACGACGTCTGCCGGGACAGCTAGTAAGTATATATAGTTCATACCAATATATAAAATTTCATGGTAATCGGTTAATACTGATAAACAACGACGATAAAGGTAGGATACATATTCGAATAGGATATTTTCTGTGACTTGTGAAAGTTATAGAAAATTACAGTACTTACTTACTTTAAAACTTGGTATCAGACAAGTACTTATGACGTCATTTCTGCAGTCTTGAAGTCAATAAAAGTACTTTGAGGACATGAAGAGAAGCGAAAGGAAAAGATTTTCTCGTAAGAAAGCATAGGTTTGAAATGAAATAAATTCCATTAACGTAATAGTCGACGTAGACGAACGACTGTGGAACGTTTCCTAGTGTTGCTAATGTTATAATGTTTCTCATGTAGATACGATAAATCTTCTTGTATATAAAATTCTCGTGTCACAATGTTCGTTCCCATACTCCTCCTAAACGGCTTGACCGATTCTCATGAAATTTTTTATGCATATTCAGTAAGTCTGAGAATCGGCTACTACCTATTTTTCAAACCCCTAAGTGATAAGGGGTGTCCACCCCAAAAAAAATATTTTTTATTTTTTAAAATTTTTTTATGATACAGCATTAAAAAATACACACAGCCCTAAATTTTCAACCCTCTACGATCAACCTCTATTTTTTAATAGCGATATTAGTATTTTTATAATTTTCTACTGGGATGATTTAGATTTTAATTTGAACCAGGTAGATGGCGCTGCAATCGGGTATCAGAATTTAGGTGTTCTTTTTGTTGTTGCATGTGTTGAAGTTTGTTTCGGAATGGTTTAAATAAACGATTGGACCCAGTAGGTGGCGCCGCGATACTCCTCCTAAACACTGGGCCTGATTTTGATGAAATTTTTTGTTTGTTCAAGTGGATTTGAGAATAGTTCAAGATTAACATTTGGTCCCGGTAGATGACGCTGGAATCGGGTTCTAGATTTTTATTTTTTAAAGGCAGGACAACGCTTGCCGGGTACGGCTAGTATATTATAATATTTCTATTATTAAAGTAAGCGTCCTAAAATATCAGCCTAAAATAACATATAAATATACAGAGGCTTGAGAATCATAAGCTGCAAAATGCGACGCATTCCCCGAATACAGTCTCTGCTTACTTTGTTATGCTAATCTTCATAATTCTTCAGGCGGAGGAAGTTTCGTACAAGTTACTTTTTTGAAAATAACTTGTAATTCAGTCGTAATTTGTACTGCCGTTGAATACTTATGTATTAGAATTAAGGACAATTTCCTCTTTTTTCTTTGTAACCTGTATCTTGTAAATAAATGTTGTATAGGTACCTGGTACATATAATTATGTACGCTTTTTCTCGATACATCAATTACAAATTAAGCTTTACTAGTGTATATATGTAATGTGAAACTGTACACTCAAAAAAGTGATGTCTATCTTTATCGATACTAATATATAAATGCGACAGTAATTCTCTTTCTTAACTTTTTACAACTAAACAGCTGAACAGATCAAGAAAATATAAGTATCTTGGTGCAGGATGTAGATGTAGGATGTAGATAGATGAGACCTTTTATTGCAATATAACAACAATACAAATACATACATACACATTACATTTCTTAAAAGTGAAGGTAGTAGTACAATTGGCGGCCTTATTGCTTAAAGCAATCTCTTCCAGGCAACCTTTGGATGGACACGGATCTTAATCACGATATGCAACATTTAGGTAGTTTTTATATTCAAATAAATGGTATCTAGAACTTGAACCCATGTTATTACAGAAAGATGTGGATACTGCATTTATTAAGCAACTACAATTTATAAACACGCTTTTCTATTCAGCTGCTATATCACCATCCGTCCGCTGCTGCGAAACGGCCTTATCTTTAAGGTCAAAATCAATACAACAATAAAGTTAATCAACACGTCACGGATAGAATTCTGTATTTAAGAGCCTGGCAATCTAAAAACATTGTTCGTAAACTACTCTGACAGTTTTGTAAAGCTTCTGCCTTGTTCAAATTAACGAAGAAAACTTCTCGATCAAGTTCGTCTACCTGAAAACACAAAGTAAACTCAGTGCCTTCGCAACTTATCCATTAACTTAAGTAGAATCTGTAGACAGCAGCGGAGAGAATAGTTCCGTCGACATCGTATTAGAGATAGTGTGAGCGTTAAACACAATTTATTAGGTATATCTTGTTGATTGGCAAATGCTGATTTGTTTTTATACCATATTTGGATACAAAACAAGCCTTAAAAGCTTTGTAACGTATGTATTATGCAATAAAAAGTAATATAATATTTGTCTCGATATAATTCAAGATGCCTTCTTATTTTTCTCTTTTAAAAAGATTTTGTACGCTTGTGGATTGAGGTAATGCTGGAGTAGATAAAGTTCATGAATATTCCAGTTTCACAAAGATCTTCAAAGCAACTAGACTATTACCACTAGAGTTTGTACTACAGTCCGCATAGCTGATTGCTTTCGCAGCAAAACATTGTAGTGATAGCTATCAAAATGCACGTATTCGTTTCATCGTAAATTGGATAAGATTATTACCATATTGCATAGGATGTTATAAAAAATATGAACAATTAAACAACTTCCGCCAAAATCTTTGTGAATGGACCCCAAAAATGAAAAATTATTTCTTAAATTTTTACTTCACTTAAAATCTGTTGTAGTCGACGACGACCGCTTTATTATTTATGACAAGGAACACGAAACTCATCTCGAGTTATAAACTTCTTGGAATTTCTCCTGAAGTAATACAGAGCTATTATTATGATGTCCCCGCAAAAAATATTCGTTGTGTAGCGGACCGGGGTCGGGCTAGTAGGGCGCAGTGCACACGCGAACAGTTCGTAGGGGGGAAACCTTTCAAGATACACGTTTGTATCAAAATTATCCTAAGTAATATTGCGTCTACCTTTAGATAGAGAAATTCTGCTTCCGTATCTTTGTGTCCCTAAAATTTAAAAAGTAGTTGATGCATTAGCTACATTTTACATGATGTCTCATTTTGATAGTGTGTTTGAATTTTGTTTTTATTCTACATATATGAATATACAAATTCAGCTTCCGAATTTTTGTGAAGGATCATACTTTTCGAGTTGTAGGAACAACTCGAAAAGTCGTCGATGGTTTCACTTGAAACTTTCAATTAAGCCACAATGAAGCGTGACCGGGTTTAGTTTTCATTTAGGTATACAATCCAACGTAAGATATTCTTTTTTTCAATCTATTGTAAATTATTAGAATTATTTAAAAAGTTATATCTAAAATGACCACGGAAGAATATGTAGGCATAAATAATAGTCCAATAAAAATTAAACTATGAGATCCCACATTTCTAAAGGGTGCAACAAATTCTTTTAGTGCTAATGTTTTAACATAGCAGAACACCACTAGATTTTCAATGAACTTTATACTATAACTAGGATTTGCCCGCAACTTTGTCCACGCTGGATAGGTAACAAAAATTACAGTTATTTTCCAAATATTTAAAATTATAGTTATTTGGAGTAGGGAAATGAATTTTCCAGTATTAAAGTACACAAATCCCGGGAATTCCCATAAAAATCGGGAGAAGAAACGTTGTTACTACTAAAGATCTCTAATATCTAATACATAGAAATCGCATCGGAAATAGCAAATTTGTATACAACCTAACTAATTCCCGCAAGATTACTGGGACAAAAAGTATCGCTGCATTTGAAAAAGAACAAAGTAT
Organism: Dendrolimus pini; assembly: GCA_949752895.1. Classification (NCBI taxonomy): domain Eukaryota; kingdom Metazoa; phylum Arthropoda; class Insecta; order Lepidoptera; family Lasiocampidae; genus Dendrolimus; species Dendrolimus pini. Next base: position 13,447,537 of record OX457126.1, read on the forward strand.
TGTTTTAGCATAAGTCATATACAAATAGCGAATGTTTATGTATGTAAACCGCTTTAAAATTCCAATTAAAATTCCCGCGAGTTTACCAGAATACAAGGTATCGCAGCATTTAAAAAAGGTTACCTCCTTTATCGTTTAAAAATAAAAATATCTGTACAGGAACGGAGAAAGAATACAATTCGAATGGCCAGGCGGCATGTCGTAAAAGGCGACAAAACAACCCACAGCCAGGTGGTAGGGTATTTGCTCCATTGGATGGCTTTCTCATATTCTGAAAGTACGCTTGGAGTTGCCTCATCCCTGTGTTAAAACAGTACTTTTCGTGTCTGGGAAACGATTTACCCAGCTGTCAAAAAAATTAAAAACTTATGCCCCAACTTTTTTTACAGCCAGTGTTAAATTGCGGCAATTTACAAAAATGTTATTTAAATATTTACTATCATAGATGACAAAAAAGTATTGGCTGGTAGAATGTCATAGAAAATGAAGTTTACTTGACCTTTCATATGTGACGTTTAAACGAGTTCATCAGATTTAGATATGGATATAACCCCTGTTTTCATTAGAGAAGTAGTTGTTTGTTTTAGTTAAATAAACCAAAAATCAGTATTTATTTACTTTCCTCATATTCGAAATGAAAACCAGAATGTCAACTTCGCGTGAAAGGACTGTTTAGGCATTCGAACTATTAGCACACTCGCTATGCTCGTGTGGCAAACCATCTCATGCCTAAATAAGTCACTTTCACCTCTCATGTCACAATCGACTATAATTATTACTGTCTATTATAATCTACTATTATTAATAAAAACCCTCTACAGGCGAGCCTTAAGAAGGTTTTATTCACACTTTTTGTCTCCCTTCTTTTACCACTTATTTGAGGCATCGTAAAGTTTTATGACTTTGTTTGATTTGAGATGCGAAGTCAGTGCAACCATGTTCTTTGTCATAAATATATGAAAAACTAGCTGTGGTTGCCGCTTCAATCGTACAGGTCGCCTTTGTATTCATATTTGGGTGAATCTCCCAGCGTATCATTGGCCGGAACCAGTTTTTTTAAACCTTTTAAGAATTTTCCCGTTTCAAATGCCTTGTTGATAATAATGATGATCAGTGATATCGTAACTAAAATGTATGGTCTAGCAGGTATAGTATAGTAGTTGAAAAAACGTGGTTGCGGACAATGCTGTGCTCACGGAGGAGATTCGCTTACCTTCTGAACCTTGCAAGATATCGAAATGACACACGCAAATCTAAGATTTAATTTCTGTTTTAATCCCTTTAATTTCCCTTGAAATGTTTAACTGATTCAGAGCTCACTCGAGACAAACTTTCAGATAGATTGACAGAAAAAATATGTAAAAACGTATATTTATGACTAGGCAATGTTAACATTGCGATTTTAACATCTATTTGAAAATCACAGACGTAAATATATAGACAGGTTTCTTGTTGTAAATTTAATATCAAGAAAAATCATTTTTTTATTGAAAGAGTGCTAAGTAACATGTTTAAAATTAGAAACCATCTTCTCATGACAATACTTAGGAAGAAACTGAAAAAAGAGATAAGACCATTAAAAAGTTTTTAAAATGTGCGTCTCTGACAAACGTAGTAAAACGTGACAAAGTTAAGCTTGTTAAGTTGTTAAGCAATAAATATATAAACCATACTTACCTATACAGAAGAAATATGGCTTACGGCAATAAAAGAAGTTTTTGTGATGTTTTTCTTCCAAACCACTTAACAAGCTTGGCGCACGTAGACATGTTTGTGTCTTGCTTGCATTATGACACCGTGTTACTATAAGATTTAGAGGGGACAAAAGTGAGGAGACTCTGCGGCGCCAGAGACTGTCAAACTGCCGTACAGTGGAAGTGCCGTGTACTCTAATGCGTACGATCAATTGTATTCATTCACCCATATAAACTGGCTGTTCACTGCTTTCTCATTCGCGTTGGCACAGAATAATAGAGAGCAGTTCTATAAGTTTCTATCGTCACCGAATTACATTCTTCTATATTATAGCTTTAAAGGTTTTAACGACATAGTTTGATACACCACACAGTTTGCAAATGAGAGGTGAATAAAATTAACCTAAGGGTGTGGGATATCATTAGATGGGTTTTTACTTATTTAAGTCAATGTTAATGAGATATTAATATGTGATGTGGTGGTGTGTGGTGACAAAAAATAACGTGGTAGAGCCATCCTTGTATCATGATCTTGATTTCAGCTCTTAGCATGACTGGTGTGATACTACGCTCTCATAGAATATCAGCGTGAAACGGTTATTCTTGATCTAACCATGCTTGGTGCGGTTAGTGTGAGTTCCGATGGCCCATTTCCTCTTCCTTCTATTCCACGTCACTATATCATTTCTTACGGTTCCATATCTCATTTTTCCAGTATGAACCTCCTATCTCATCCCCTCTGTCCCGTTCCTTTATGCCATCCCACTTATCCTAACCTCTCTGCCCCTCCCTAAAAGCTGGCAACTCGTTGGCTTCGTGCCTGGTGTTGCAAACATATGTACGTAGGCCGTCTGTCAGTTTGGCAGCTTCACATTGAAAAAAAGTCACCCCCATCGCCCCAAAAGGCGAAAGAAAAAAGGAATCATTAGAAAACTATCTAAGTAAGAAATTACGTTAAGTAGTTTTTGAAAAATGACATTATATTGGTTGTAAAGCTAGATTTCGCCAGTTAATTACAGAAAATTATGTATATAATAATAATATTGTCCTTAATGAATTCCTATACATTTGTCATCTTAAAGAAAAGCTTACATTATTTTATTGTATGAGTTCAGCAGACAGACGGACCACCCGATGGAAAGCGGTTACCATCGCTTATGGACATTTGTACACACCAAAGACTGGAGAATGGAGCCTGGTCACTAATGCTGGAACACACAGCTCAAGGTTGTTATGACGTCATACTCTAGATCAGTGGTGGCAAATACCCTACCACCTGGCTGTGGGTAGTTTTGTCGCCTCTTACGACAGGCCAACCCGCAGGATAATAGTATACTTTCTCCGTTCCTGCACGGACAAGTTATATGGTTCACTAACATTCAACTTTTACGGACTCTATGGTTGAGCCAGCTAAGTCTTAGCCAGCTGAATTCGCTGGAATGCAAAAGCTCCGGATTCGGTTCCTGGCATCGTAGTTGTAAATTTCCTAAACGCTCTTTTCGTTAGTTACTGTGGTCTGGATGTCTGGGATCGGCGCCAGAGTGGTCCGTTGTATATTACCCATAACATAAGCCTATAATTTAAATTAAATATAGATATACATTTTCAATTTCGTCATATTATTGATTTTTTAGTCAGGTTACTAAGACATTACTGTTTGTAAAAGGAGTATAGGCTAAGAATGGTGTTAAGGTTGTTATATAAAGTGGGTCCTTGATAGTATATTTATGGCGATTATGGAAATCTTCACTTTGCGTTTTCCAACGTTCTTAGCCGGTTTATATTTTATTAAAACATCACTGGGTTTAAAATAAAATGCAGGAGGAACTGTCTCAAAGTTTCTCTATTCACTTATCAGAGCGTCGACCTCTCGAAGCAGGTTGTTGTCATAAAGTTAACAACTACGTGATTCTCTTATTTCGAAGGCTAAACTTTTAATAAGCCCTGAGAAGCAACGTGTTTTGTTTAAGTTGCTTCAGAAGCTGTCAATATATTGAAAATTACCAAAGTCTTGTTTCAGGTCAGGCTTCCTTTGTTTAGTTTGTGAGGAACTACCATACTTAAACATTAAAGTGACTTAATGTTCCTTCATCTTAAGCTTTTATTATTATTATTTATTTCATTTCGGAAAATGCTAGTTTCCACGGAACATGGTATTGAAGTTTACCCAACAAAGCCACAGGAAAGCCTTAATCCTATCATAGAAGAAGAGAAGTACCACGAATGCCAATCCCGACTAAAATGTGTTCCCGGAAAGCTCCTAAATTCTACATCAGTAGATGGAGTTAGAGAAACAGCTTAGTAATTTAAAATGTAAGCGTTATTGGTGTTTCGTACGACGAGTGAGAGTTCTGATAGCCTCCAATCTCAATCCTTATCCCACCTTCTCTATCCCATCTTTTCTACCCCATCTTCTCTATCCTATTTTCTACCCTCATCTTCTCTATCCCATCATCTCTACACCATCTTCTCTATCTCACCTTCTCTATCCTATCTTCTCTATCCCATCTTATCTATCCCACCTTTTCTATCCCACCTTTTCTATCCCACCTTCTCTACTCAATCTTCTCTATCCCATCTTCTTCTATACGATCTTCCTTTCTCCATTCCCCTATCCCATCTCATTTATTCCACCCCTCCAGACTTAATCTACCCGTTGGCACGCGTTGGCTCCACCAGGGGTGTTGAAAATGTTTACAGGCGACTGTAACCACTTTGTATTAAGTGCACTGACTGTCTATTTGCCGGCTTCTTCAGAAAAAAATGGACTTTAACTCAAACCAACATAGAAATTATCATCACCAAATCAAATATTAGAATAATTTAAATACCCGCTCGTTGCGTCCGTTTCGGTGCCCAGCTTTCCTACTTCATCTCTACTAGGTACGATCTTTGTCATCCCTTATTATTGGCACGCATGTCAGCCTTCACGACACAATACAAACATATAGACAAATTTAGTTTCATATATTTCAATCGATGTTTGTTATTGTATACAAGTATTACGAGCAGAGTTAGGTAGTTATTTCTTCCATTTAACTTTAACAATCTTTCTCATATTCATTTTATCCCTATTCTGTCACAGACAATTTCAAAGCGAGTGAGATATAATTTTTAGTTAGTGTCGAAAAACTTACCAGTCAAGCAAGGAAACTAAGTTAAGGGAGCACGCAGCGGGCGACGTCTCAGCCCGAGCTAATATACGTTAACGGTCCGGGACAAGACAAATGTGTTTTCTCTCGCTTGCTATTAGACGTTTTTCCAGGGACCCGCTCATGCACCCCCTGGATCTTGATTGAATACAATAACTTATTATTGGATTTAGAGACATTGTATCAATCGAAAGACTTTTTTTGTTAAAAAATTACAATAGATACGTTGTTATTGTTTTACTTCATGCAAATAAATAAAAAATAATGTAGATGTCATGGTAGATTAGCGACTACCGTATTCGCGGTTTATTCCAAGACCGTGGTTTCAATATGTATATGAAATTATTACGTGCTAAATGTCGTAATGAAATGTGTTTATCGTTATAATTAGTGATATGAAAACCCTTAGCCTAGGAAAGGGATGTTTTTGTTCTAACAAATACAAATTCAGCATTTTAATTAATGCACTTGTCTTATGTAATGAACGATAGCTAAATTGGAAAAGGTGGTGAAATGCCTCATAAATAGACAGGATAAACATAAAGAAGTTATAAGGTTTACCTATGGAATCTTGGAAAGTGAAAAAAATGTCACTACAATTATTTGCCAATTCTTTGACAACATCTTAAAGAGCATAGAAATATCAATCCATACAACGTATAAAGCACATTTCGAGGATATGTTCTAAAGACAAGATTGTCGGCTTTCACGTCGCAGCTAGTTAGTAGAGCAAACTGCCTCGTCGCCGACGTTCGTGTAAATTGAATTTGTCTCGAATGCTCTGTGAAAGTGGAACCAATGGTTAGTCCAGAAATAACTATAGAATTTCTATTAAAGTACTAGCATTACAGAGTTATAAATTCAGTTTATACAATTATATTAAATCACTGTTTAACTATAATTACTTTGCCACATTTCTTAGACGTAGAAGAAACTAATAAGTTATTAATAAAACTACGTTTTAACAGTTTTTGAAATATATTTTTATGTGTCTTAAATTGTTGCTTTTTTCTAATCCTGATATTACAATGAAAAACTAAATTGAAATTGCACTTAATAAAAGCTAATTTCCAAATTACAACAATAAAAAGCTGTTTCGGCCGCCGGAGTGTTAGGAATAATAGATTTATTATCATGGCTTGATTTGCTTTATCTACTTAAAAATATTTATATCTTTATGTATTAAACTCTTCTGTTCATATATGTCACTAAACTGCTAAACGGTGGGACCGATTTTCATGTTTGTTTTTGTATATTTATATGGATCCCTGGATGGTTTAGACTTACAATGAGAATCGGTGGGTGCCGCTGGAATTGGGTTCTATTTTTTTTAGGACCGGAGAACGTCTGCAGAGCCCGCTAGTTCCATTATAAATAGATGCAATAATTAAGACATAGAGTAATGAGAAAGTTCCTCGAACTACGAGTAAACGATGTAAACTAATATTTATTTTTGTTTGCTATTAACGCAACTTCATTTCATAAACCCCTCATTACATCAAGACATTATATTATTTAAAATCACACATGTCACTCGCCTTACATATGTCTACATATCAACACATAATAATTACTATAAACTCTAAAATAAACCACATATAAAACGTGTAAAAACATAAAATATACAATTCAAATAGTAACAGACTTTTAAATATAATATATCAACAAAACATTTTTTTTAAAACAACGCAGTTCAATCCCTCCTTCAAAGTAACATTCGTCTTTACCTGTGTATGTTTTTGTTGATGGCCAAGGTTTGCTTGAGTCCAAAGAAAAATTAGTGAAAAAAAGGTTTTTATAGTCTAATCCATAATGGAGGTAGATATAACAAATATTTCCAACGCTTGGCTGGTGTTGCGAGGGTAACTATTACATTGTACGGTGACTTTGCGTTTTATCGAGTGTTAGCGAGATTAATGGCTGGCTCGTCGCACGGTTGTGGCAATTACATGCGCAATGTGGCAGCGCCCAGCACCCGGCCCCGAACCGGCATCATGCTTTTGTTGCGTCTATCAGCCGAACGAATGATGCCGGATAAATTGGCACACGACAGATTAGGTTCATTTTATGATTAAAGTGAAGCTTATTTAGATAAGCAGTTTGGCACAAAAACGTCTATTTTACATTTCGGAATTAGCAGACAGACAGACGGCCCAGTTAAAGGAAAGTGGTTTACGTCGCATATAGGCTACGTTCCTTAAGGCTCAACTCACACTGGCGCAGAGTCGAAGCGACGCGACGCGTCATATTTTTCCACCTAAAGCATATTCATCTCTATTGTTCTATTATTTAAGTACAAATTTGTGCTATGTAAATATGGAAGCGCGCGTCGACGTTCGGCTGGAGTCGAATGGATTCGCGAGTCGCTACGCGTACTCGGGCGTAGTGACGCGTCAGACGCATCAATGCTAGCGTCGACGAATGTTCGAAAGTCTCTGAACTGGTTCCGGCAATGACGCGCCGTCGCGCACAGACGCGCTTCAGCCGCGCGAACGCGCGCGTCGCCGTGCAAAACATGACGCGTCGCGTCGCTTCGACTCTGCGCCAGTTTGACTTGAGCCTTAGAGTCACAACGCAGTCATTGTGGTGGTCTCGTTCCCCATGCTTGCGAGCTTTACAATCGAAAGCTCAACTGGAACGAATTATTCGACCCACTTCTTGAAATGGGTCGTTGCGAGTGCTGCATGAGCAAAATTATGACGTCATTAGTATTTTGCGGCGACCACAACGATCGTGGTCGCTATGTGGTACGGCTGAAGAAGCATTTTGAGTGTTGTGCGCTTGGAGAGGAACGTACCCATCGGCTACGTTCCACGCGAGGCTTACAACGAGCACGATTTTTCCTGTTCTACTTGCTTATAGGCGTTAAAATCGTAAACTCAAGTGGAACAGATCATTCAACCTACCTCTTGTTTGACATGGGTCGTAGTGAGCGTTGAGTGAGTGAAAATTATGACGTCAATAGTGAAGTTTTCATGGCGACCAAAACGACTGTAGCGCTATGTGAAACGGTTGAAGGAGTATTTTGAGCGTTGTGAGCTACAAGAGAATCGCGCCCATAGACGTTTGTAACACCGAGGCGAACACAACACTGCCAGCTTAGGATGGGATAACGAGAATGAAATATAGGGATCCCCCTATTCCATTCCCTGCCGATATGGATCAGATCAGACAGGAGGAATAGGATAGGGAGGAGGGGAAAATGGACCATCGGAACTCTTAAAATCACGTAGCTAATAAAATTATTATGATATATTTGTACGAATTACGAGTACAGCGAGGACTGACAGGTTTAATTAATTTACGTTATTATGAAAGAGGCATTAAGTTACTTTTTCGACAGCGTGATTTAAATCTTTGAAAATATAAAGAATTTGTAATCATATTGAAATCTGTACAAAATTTTCTTAAACCATAGATAACACAATATAAAGCACCTACAGAAAATTGGTTAAAAAATCGAAAATTTTAAACTCAGACCAATGAAAGTATAGACGGAACATATGTGAACAAAAGCGTCCAATGAAATAAAGCGGTTTTTATAAACTTATGTGCGTAAACATATGTACTATACACGGGGTTTGCGTATGTGTGGGCTATAGTAATGTACCCACCGGAAACCAATCCACCTTTATCCGTACTAATCCGTACTAATTAGATTATTTAATACTAAGATCTCGGAACGTACTGCGGCGCGATCGGCTTCCTTTAGCCGGCTTCACTCTGAGAGTTCGGGGCTCGGTTTACCTATTTTGTTCATATGAGGCTTTAAGTTATGTATTTTACTGAAACTGATTTTGTGACATGAGAAATCGTAATTATTATTCAGCATTCTCACTATAAATTGTATATTAATCTAGATATTATTAGTTTTAAATTATATTATTTTGTAAGCTACATATGTGGCAGGATACAGCGATACCTATTTGTTATCATTATGGACATCATATTCAAACCTGTATACACAAAATAAATTACTTTGACTTTGACTTTGAAAATTTGTTATAATATCGCTTATTTCAAATACCCCGTTAACCCCTAACATAAATATATTTGGTGTTTTTAAACTCACTCAATTTGAATAACACAATACGCAAAATTTTACTACACTGCAACACAATGAGGTTGCGACCTTGTTTTTAAAGTCTATTTTGAGTGACGTGTTTCCTACTACATACATTATATTATATTCAACAAATATCAGTCTATGGTAGGAAACATATATTACTTGCATTCTGTTAAGTAAATAAAATTGATCACTGAAATGTTGACGCTAGGCACTAAACACAGAGCAGACAATTTATGTAATGGAGGACATACGTTGAGAGACAAGGTAAAATGTGAACTATGAGTTTAATACTATTCAGTATAAATGTTTAACATTGTAAATGTATTAATTAAGAATGTAAATTCGTCGCAATTTTCGTCTAGTAGCCACGTCCTCATACATATGAAGTTCATTCATAAAATATTCAAACTGGTTTCATGGTTCTTAATTATCCACGTTTGTAAGCTGAGGAAAGTTTTATATGTTTAAAGAATATATTACTCAATAATACCATATTAATTAACATACTGTTATTATATTAATATCTTTGAATTTTACACTCGTGACTGTAAATTTGAGAGGAAGAAGACTAAGGTGGTAAAGGCATGTAACAAGGAGGGATGAAAGCCATGTGACAAATAGAATGTTAAGCTGGAAGATTGATGGGAACAAATGTATAGGTAGACCAAAAGATAGATGGACGGATTGTGTGAAAGATGACATGATGACTCGTGGTGTGACAAAGGACGTATGCCAGAATAGAGGAATGTGGAAGGAAAATACATGTTGTGCCCACCCCAAATAATTAGGAAAAGGTAAACGAAAAAAGAGATTATGTTATTAATTTAGTGTTACCTAAACGATTATTTTATATTACACGACGTTGATAGAATAGAATATACTCTATTATAAAAACTGATTGTGAAGTTTGTGAAACAACGCAGTATGTATATTTCTTAAAGCTTAATAAGTTAATAAGTACAATGAGCGGTAATAAATTAAAGGAAATGATATCGAGGGCTTCATAACAAATGGGAGTACAGACAAAAGTGCAGTCATACACAAGGAACAAAATTGTGAATAAAACACAACAACAAAACTAGTTGATTGCATAAGACTGAAATATGGAATACTATTTAGGCACACTTGCACACTGGTAAGACTTTCTAAATGCATAGATTTTAGTAAGCAACAAAAAAATGGCATTTTTGCGTATACGCCCATTTGTTATGAAGACCTCGATATTATATAAAACTCGTAGTTTTTAAGAACACAAATAGTTGTAATGTACGAGTACAGAAGGATGAAAGAACATAATATTTTTACGAGGATCAGTTATGAACAAAATGACTGGAAATTTAAAACAACATATAAAACGCCAGAACTTATATCTAGACATCAAAGAAGATATAAGAAAAAATATTTCTTCAAAAGGAAACTTTCTTGCTAAAACTAGCACGATGTTACGTAATAAACGTTTGCTATAGCTCAGTGGTAGTGTAGTAGAAATAGTTTACGGTGCGACACCCTTTCGCTTCCACTCCGCACAATTCAATGTTTCACACAATCGCTGCTGCCAACTGTTAATGGCTTTAGGAAATTAGGTGCACTTTGTCGATTACAATTGAACAAAGAATACATGAGTAAAAGAAGAGAAAAATCTCACTTTTGTAATCGTCACGGTAGTGCTTCACCTGGGATAATGTTACAAATGTAGGTCGTTTCATGTAGATTTAGTGATGCAGTGCGTTATTGTTTTTAATTGTTAATGACGTTACATATTAACAGATAACATATGTATATATTTATATACTAATGTGGCTATTCCTTAAGGGCATTATTTTTAATGTTTCAAATAAGATTCGATATCTTTAAGTTATTGCAGGTGTGACCGTAGCGTCATATCTGAAGTCCAATTTTATAATGTAACAAGCATTGTTTTAATAACGACTCTTAACAGTTATAAAATATTATAAATGTTCTATTTAGTCAAATTCGGTTTATGAACTTGGACAGTTAGATGTGAAGCAAAACATTAGAGATCTATGTGTTATCTACTGTGTAACACCTACATTCCTTATCTGGCAGTGACAAATGTTGCGGGGAGTTAATATTTATTATTGCAATAAAAAAACTGACTTTAAAAACTAAAAAGTATAAAATAATTTATTTCTAAAGCTATTATTAATTATAATATCTTATTTTTAATATATATTATCTAAAACATCTTAAAGTCGGTGCTTAGTAATTTTCAAAATATAGTAATTTTTATGTTTTGCTTTGCACCGACTTCAAGATGTTTTAGATAATATATATTAATAATAATAGCTTTAGAAATAAGTTATTTTATACATTTTAGTTTTTGAAGTCGGTTTTTTTAAACGTTTTTTTTATTTGTTACTTTTTAGTGTCTACCTATGGGTATGCCTACGAAAGGTGCCGCGCGCCTTAAAAAATATAGGCCCCAAGAAACGGGAACAATAAAAGTTCGTAAAATGAATCCTACTGGGCCAAAATATGTAAAATTTTTAGGGGACTAAATGGCAACTATTCCGCATCAAATTTAAGAAGAATCACGTAAATCGAATCATAAATCTCAAAGTAATCGGTGTACATATGGAACGGAATGAAATTTTGTTTCATAAAAAAATGTTCTTAAAATGAAAACTACGGGGCCAAAGTATGTTAAATTTGTAAAGGACCAAATTGCAACTATTTCGCGTCGAACTAAAAAAGAACCACGTAAATCGGATCATAAATATCGGAGTAATCGGTGGACACACAGAAAAAAAATCCGACGAATTGAGAACCTCCTCCTTTTTTTTGATGTCGGTTAAAAAAGGAAACCAAATAATCAGTAACTTATCAATGGGCCTATTGATTGAAAAAAATCTTTGAATTGTTTCATTTACAATTTCCTTTTATTAACAAATGAACTACTAAATCTTGTGCTACGTGCTACGAGTAGTACAAAGATCGTAATCGCGTAGCAATGTCGTAGTCGATGCAATTTTGGTATTTAAATTTGTGTGATAGTTAAGTCGAATAGATACTTTAATAACTGTTCGAAAAATAAACCAAAACTATTATGTGAATATTTCCGGTCCATTATAACACTTAAAGTAATCTTCCTTCGATTCCATTCAATAAACAGCGGTCCAAATTTAAACATACGCTTAGGAAATCTGCTAAGAGGGCCATTTGGGCGGTACGTGACTGAATCAAAACGAATTTGTCCCACTAAAGCCGTGGCTTTCTTCGCACATTCGATGGACAGATAAAGATAGAGGTCCCTTCCGACGAATAGCCACGCTAAATCCTTAACACTCAACTCCACTCTGGCTTGCAACGTTTGAAGATTTCTTTAGGTATACATTTTGCACAAATCAGAAATTGATCTTTATATACCTTAGGAGGGTTCCTCATACAGATTCGTTCCAGAAGAATTTGAATCCGTATCCCGAGGAGCCTATCCCATTCTATGTGTTAAAATGTAATATACATCGTTACCAAAATTACATTGTTATATCTTTCGGCACGAAGAAGGAATATACATCCAAATTTGATCTCTTTTACCTACAGGTAGTGGTATATCGATAATATTTAAATATATTTGTTTTATAAAATTTACATTTTGTAATTTTTTTAAACCTGAAATGTCGGTGACCCATCCGTTTTTGTCGTAAACTTTTTAGCTACCCTCGTTTTGCGTGCTCGCTTTTGGGCACAATGGTAAAATCCCGATATTTGCCACTGGTTACCTTTCCTTTGAAATATAAATAAGAATTCAAGTGAAAGTGACATAAAAAAATACAGATTTTTTTTTATTGTTTACCTCAATTTACGAAAAAAAAGTCCGGCATTCCAGGGAATGGCATATGGATACGAAATATTGTACAACTGAATTTTTTTAAAATTTTTATTTCAATATCAGCAATAGGATTATGGTTAATATTCATATATTAAGTGTCATCATTTCGAGTGTTATTTTAGTAAGTAATAAAACAAAGTAATAAATAATAGAAACCGAATAAGTCTCTTGAGCGTTCTTCACCAGGTGCAGAGATGTTTCATGATTTAATTTGGGACTTTGGGAGCTGTTCCGTCGAATGTATTGAACCGCGCAATCTTTTTATCCTCGAACAATCATTCAATAGTCTTTATCAATACAACTGTCTGCGCTAATTGAACGCAATATTTTATATGTACATATGTACATGTTTTTCGATGCTGCTCTGCTTAAGCTGATATTAGAGTGTTCATATCTGTCTTTCCATACCTATATACCTATGGAAGTTCTTTTCTCTTTCTAATACTTTAGACTTATCGTCTCTTCACTAATAGGAATCTTGATTTCTATGAGAGTGTATAATAGTTTTCTACAGAGAACTTTTGTGGCAGCAGTGGAGGGCCGTATTTACTGTTATCTCGATTTATTCTCAGTTCATCTTTTTGAAAATCGGCCTCTTTATTTTAGAGCATATTTCCTTCATTAGTACCTTTTATATACATACATATGAATTTCATTACCTTTCCATGAATTTAATCGAAGAGTAAAGTAGTCAAATACTGCAATGGTGTATGAAAATTTTTTAGTGACCAAATATTGGCCAACTGTTTTATTTCAGTATAAATAGTAATGGGAATGTACAAATAACCACAGTGGCATTTCAGACAGTGAACAAACGCACAAAAACAAAATCACGCATGGATGGGCACGCCGCGGTCCGCTCCGGAAAAATGAACGGGTATTTTGCTATAATTGCAACCTCGCTCAAACAATACACGCTGCATTTTATTAATTTCACTGTTAAGGTATCGATTTACTACATAAAACAAAACAGTGCCTTGTTTTGTTTTATGTAGTTACAAACTTTCATAGGTTAAAGTTTGTCTGATGACCGGTTTTCTAATAATTAGTAAATGATATTAAGCTAGTGCAATATAATAAAATATGTTTTTATTTTATTTTTAGATACATGTTAGCAATGTAAGTACGACGCTATTTCTTCAAATGTTTTTTTTCTTTCTTCTTCATATTTCTTTTATTGATTATTGCCGCCTTGCCCAAGTTATAAGTTACAAATAACATACCAGCCATACAATAAACTAGCTGTTGCTCGCAACTTCGCTCCTGTAGATTAAAAATAGTCATAGTTTGAGCAATATTTCACACGCAAGTTATACCTCCTTCGAAACTGTTTTCTATTTTTCATTATTACGTTTGCGCGTATTAAACGAAGTTTAGCGCATTGTGTTACAGAACGTAACGCCAATGTTTAGAAGGCGCGAGCAGTCACCGGGCGGACGGCGGCGGCGTCCAAGGAATACCAAACAGCCACCAAGCTCCGCTTAATATCGTGCTGACTCACACAACGTCTACTAATGTACACACTTTGTCGTTTCATTCTATCTTTTGCTACGCGCAAATTGATATCTTGTCAAGTATTACATTTTGGTACTTTATCATTGTGATTACCAGTTACCTTTAAATTACTTTGTATACTAACATTTGCAATGTGAATGAGAATTATCATTTATCAGTATAATAATTCTACATATTTAAGGAACTGTATCTGTAAATTTGTTCCAGTGGACTTTGTCTCCATTTTATATCAAACAAAATGTATTTTTATATATTATTATGTACGTCACTAAAAATTAGCTTACAGTTTTGGCGTAAAATGTGCACAATGAAGAAACTTTAAATTCTGAATAACTTTTTTACCAAGTAATTTTAATTTCGTTTCTTAATCTAATTTAAATCTTCGTGAAGGCTGTTTTGAAAATAACAAGCAGGAACTTCATATATCACAAAATACTATAGTATTGTTACAACTAAGGTCCTGTTAAAAACAAAATCCACCTGCATATCTGAAACAAAACACATTTTATTACCTGTCGGCATTTAAACTAATTGTAATTCTTTTATGATCGTCTTCTTTTGTTTACTTATTGATTGGCATACATTTCTAGAAAACTGCCCATTGTTTTATTGTACCCTTTTATGGCCTTTGCGGCCTAGTCATTAGCGAGGTGTTGCGGATTAAGTCGACAACGATACGGAAACATTGCATTTGTGCAGTATAAAACGATGGCCTGATCGAGGGAGGGACGGTCGAGCGAGAACCACGATTAAAGCTAGACGTGTGTACATTCGGTAATCTATTATTATTATTATTTATTAGTCACGAACTTTGCGCGTTTTATTGAATTACGACGTTCTGTGTTATGTTTGGATTTCTTGTGTTCGGTTATATTTGTACCTGTATTATACGTGTTTGTATGTTCTAATAAACTCTACAATAATTCCAACGGAATTTTAATTCGAGTCCCGCTAAACTCGTAACAGTATAAATTACCTAACTTCAGAGGTAAAATTTTATTCAGTAAAGTATTATTATATATTTATCTACATTTATATCAATTTCAAGGACAATTTACAACACCAATTGTACGTTGTTCGTAAGGAATCGTATGTTTGCTATTTGGTAGTGAGCCTCACACGCTTATACGAACATTCTTGACATGTTGAGGCTTTGGTCTGACATTCCACTACTAATAACATACCTTAGTGCGTGCGCGTACCGTCTAGTATTGTTGGAGAATTTATAATTAAAGGGAAATAATTTTTATGTGCAGATTTCATTAAATTAATTTACTGTTTGTAACTAGTTTGTGAATTAAGATGTAAATGGCTGTACATATTTTTAGTATAGGTGGTATATTTTAGTGGAGATTCATTAAAATATATTCTATATTTTTTAGACTGTCCTTCTACCTTTGTTCACTAATTTTAATGAATTTACAAAAAAAATATAATAAACCCAAACCTAAACCTAAGCTAAACCTAGTTAAACCGCGTATGCTTCGCAGTGGCTCAGTCTGATATTAATTCATTACGGAAATCAATACTTCGTCTGCTTTTCTAGCTTTGCGGATACAAACATACGGAAGCTGAATTTTTTTATTCCATTTTGTCCGCGAATTTAGTATTTTTCGTGTTATAATGTTTCAAAATTCACTGATATATCATAGTAACATTTGAAGGACTTAAAAGTTTAATATACAAGTAGCCGCATTTGCTGTTTATCATGAATAAAGCACTATGATTTCATAAATCTATTAAATAACAGCACCGTTTTGTGGTTGGAACGTATGAACTGTCTGTTTTGATATTCAAATTATGTGATCATAATAATTATCGCGTTGCATCTGACGTATGCAGCAATAATATTATTTGTAGCGGTTTGCTCAGATAGTTTGGTCGCATGACTTCGTTGTTATTACATCGCACATTGGTATGGTATCGGACTTGGCATGTATGCGTCTAAATAGGTAATGCTATTTCTACGATAATAGATACTGTGGAATTCGAAGTCGGCTTCTACTCAAATGATATTTGTGGAAAGTTTTTTCATTAAAATAGATAATTGAGAATAAAAATTTTAAGATTTGCAATTTTAAACGGGTCTAGAAAATATTTTGAATACTAAAAAGGTGCTCAAATATTTTAGTTCCGTTGATTAAGTCAACATGCAAGAAAAATATGATCTATTATGCTTTCTAGTCAATTAGCAATAAAGCGCTTTTTCTTTCTTTAGCTTAGTACTTTCTGAATAAAAAAAGTAGACAAATGCCACATGTGCAGTCGACCGTGTCGAGTACCGATTGCGAAAAAATCTAAAAATACCAACATGATTATGGTCTAATGTAAAAGCATGATGAATATTAAATTAGTATTTAATTTTTCATCTAATTACATTTTTCACTACTAATATTAATTTATGAATCGATAACTGCATTTTTGTAATAGCTTCTTTTATTTTCTTTTTGAAATGAATAAAGAAATAACATATTTGTAAGGGATAGTAAAAATAGGATAAAAAAATAAAAATACTACAGAAATGACAAGTGTATCACTTACGAACTTATCGAAGCTGCGAACGGTACTAGGAGCTACGTGGGGTCTAAGGCGGTACGCGTTCGTCTAGTTTTATTGTTGGTGTAGTATATACCTAATATTTAGTATTTGTTTAATACAAATCTGGTAGAAATAAAAATAATATGAACACTTTTAAACTCGACGTGATGCGACTTGCGACTTTTATCTTTGTGATTCATTTGACATAAAAGAAGTCACGGGCAGAAACTGGCACAGAATAGTTTTATCTCATGTGATAGGGGAAAGGAACGCCGCCTAACCGTGCGTTAATCCCGCGGGGAATATAGCCAGTGTGTAACTTCTCGCTTCTTTATCGTACCGTTGAAATCGCACTTCTTTGTGAGTAATCCCTCCACGTCTCGGCCATGTCGCCGACGAAGATAGAGCACGATCTTCACAAATAATGTCACATGCGATTCGTTTCATGGGACGTGACTCGCATCACCGTGGCTGCTCGCCGTGCCGTGCATAATGGGATAAATATGCTGCGGTTATGCGCCCACACATGGCCCGCAAATTAAGTGAACGCTATTTACAGCATGCGGGAAACTTTCTTATCAGCTTCATTAACTATATTGGATTAGCTACTTTATGCTTGTATCTCATGTTATGCACAACCATTTTGAACTTAATGAACACGTCTAAGGCATTGATTCTAATACACCTAAAAACTTGGATATGATTTTGGTTGGACATTTATTTGTGGCTGCTTCATTGCTTTGTGAATGAACCAGTAACCATTACATGTGGTATTGTGTGTACCTTCACGAAACATAGGATAGGTTTATAGCCCGAAAAGTTAGACTATTTCTACGGGATTCGATACGAAGTTTACACAAGCAAAACCGCGATTAAAAGGTCTAGTTTGTTATATACATATGGGTTACTACTAAGTGATTGCGGGTTTCAAACATAAATTTTTTAAAATTGTTGCTTGAAATATAATTTTGTTTCAATGCATGTATGCGATATATTGAGCTTTGCAATATCACGTGTTGTGCTGTGACGATCAGAATGGTAATGGCCCTGATATGGGTCTCATCAACTTCAACTGGACGGCTAGATTGTTGAAATTTTTAATGAAAAATCAGCACAATTAAATTTGGTAAGCCAATTTTGACACTGCCTTTCTTTCAAGGCTTCATTCCCATTAGGTACATAACTTCTTGTGTGCTTGAAATAATACAATGATATAATATAATAAAATATATGTGAAGTGTACGTCTTATTCTTCTATTTTGAAATTGGGATATAAACAACTAAGAAACTAATCGATATAGTTTTTTTTATTAAATGAAAGGTATAAGTACAAACAATAAATAAAAAATACAAGTTTGGTACTTTGAACATGTTAATGAAACAAAAGAAAGTAAGATCCCTCTGTCGACTAAATTCGCAATCACTTGTTGCTAACCCAAACAGTAGTACCTATACAAATATAATAATAAATGTTATTATTTTATTGATTTCAATTTTAGGCAATTATGTTGAATATTGTAGCACAAAAAGCTATTAATACAGGTATCTACATGTGAACATGTGTGTGATTCCAAGATCGTCTCAAGTAAAATATATAATTTGAGATAAAGCGGCATCCCATTCCAGATAAGGCGCAGCACGACCCACGTCGAGAGCCATCCGATTCGTTACGAGCCGCCCGAAGCGAGGTGTGATACAAAATCATCAATCTTTCCCGAGATTGTACTATTAAATGCCTCTTCGCTCTTTTCCCTTCAACTCGAGACCAGAAACAAATGTAAAAAGTTGTGTGATAAGTTCAATTTGAATTTGTAAAGCCCCTTTCAGCATTTCTCGCCTGTTTATCTCGGCAAGGAGAGAACGGAAAATACAAAAGTAAGAGATAGGAAATGAAGAGGCGGAAAAAAGTGTCGGGCTTTGAACAAACGCGGAAAAGTTGGTGTTATCCGGGAGACAAGTTAAATCGCAATTTATTAGGGCGTACCAGTGGGCTTAACACCGGCGGCGCGGTGCCTCTTTCGGGACGCTGTCGCCGACGGCGCCGATCGCTACACTACGACTACAGGACCATTTATGTTTCCTTCACTTCATTTCACGAACTCTTATTACCTGTCAGATCATTCGGTGAGTTAATATTGTTGCGGTCTATCTTTATTAATACTTTTGTTAATTATTAATGATAAGAGTCGAGGTTAAGGAGACGTGTTAGTGAAGAATTTTTATTACATCTCGTAGAACTAAATATTAAAACGTGTTTAAACGTAAACGCATCTTTGCTCAAAGATTAAGCACTACTTGTATAGTATGTGGTAACGCCGCCAGCCTATTGGGAACGTCCCTGTAAGTGACAGTTGTTTGGGGCTAATATTTTATTTTTTACAATTTTTCCCATTTTTTTTATTAAGTTCTATTTTATTTCTTTTTAGTTTATAACATAGTTCTTAATTTTTTTTAAGTTTATATTGTATTTCTAATTATAATATCTTATTTTTAATATATAACTTAATTAAAACGTATAAATATTTTATATATATATGTTTTGAATTACTCATAGTAGTATAACCAGCATTTAACAAATAAATGCAATACATTTGCAATAACAATATCAACCTATAAACATCCTACTATTGATCTCGGGTCTCTCCAATATAGCGGAATACACAGTGTACCCGTTACACTAATCACTAAACGATAACGATATGTCACACATAGGTAATCTAGGTGCAGGTTTCCGCGTGAAGTTGTAAAACTGCCTGAGGTTGCATATTTTTCGGCTACGAGTCGAATTCACGTGAGCGGCATGAGGCGAGAGTATCTTGAGTCTATCACGAAAATTTATTTAACATTTGAAATCGTATACTAATATATAAAGCTGAATAGTTTGTTTGTTTGATTGAACGCGCTAATCTCAGGAACTACTGGTCTGATTTGAAAAATTCTTTCAGTGTTAGATAGCCCATTTATCGGGGAAGGCTTATAGGCTATATATCATTACTCTAAGACCAATAGGAGCGAAGCACCAATGAAGAATGTTCCAAAATCGGTGGGATTTGAAAACAAATTTCACGCGGACGATGTCGCGGGTACAGCTAGTGTAATAAAAATCATTTGTGAAGGTTATCTTTAAAATTTGTGTTTTTAACTTATTAAAAGTAAAGAACACTAAAAGTTTCAGATTATACTCTCTTGTACTTGTTAGGGTAATACGACAAGGCACGTGCTGATGTCGGGGTTCCACTATCGCGAAATTTCAGCCTCACTCACAAATCTTTATTCATGCCACACATTTACCTACCTGCAACAAGGGTACCCATACGCTGAAAATCTTCAACGCTCGTGCATGTTTTAGAGGGTTATCTATTACTATAAAATATTTATATTGGCCTCGAATTAAGCTCAGATAAATAGAAAAATACCAGCCAAGGGCGTGTCTGTCTATGTGAAGAGAAGGGTTTTGTACAGGAAGAGCGGCCACTGTTTTTGTCATTTGACTACGAAACTCTAAAAATAATTTAGCTAATAATATCCAATATCTCAGATGTAAGCAGACTTGTTAAAAATAAAAACTTCGTTTAAAACAACCGACTTCAAAAACTAAAAAACTAAAATGTATAAAATAACTTATTTCTAAAGCTATTATTATTAATATATATTATCTAAAACATCTTAAAGTCGGTGCTTAGTAATTTTCAAAATATTATAGTAATTTTTATGATTTACTTTGCACCGACTTCAAGATGTTTTAGATAATATATATTAATAATAATAGCTTTAGAAATAAGTTATTTTATACATTTTAGTTTTTTAGTTTTTGAAGTCGGTTTTTTAAACGAAGTTTTTATTTTTTATTTGTTACTTTTTAGTGTCTAGCTATGTATGGGTGGACTTACGAATGGTGCCGCGCTTCTTAAAAAATATAGGTCCCAAGAAACGAGAACAAAAAAATGTTCGTATAATGAAAACTACTGGGCCAAACTATGTCAAATTTTTAGGGGACTACATGGCAGCTATTCCGCGTCGAACAAAAAAAGAATCACGTAAATCGGATTATAAATCACGGAGTAATCGGCGAACATACATAAAAAAAGCAACAACAAAAAAAAGATCCCGACGAATTGAGAACCTCCTCCTTTTTTCGAAGTCGGTTAAAAATAGTTTTCTTTGTAAATTATCTTTTAGGTTCTACCTTCTTTTTTTCAGAATTTTTTATCTTACAATGTATAAGTTATGGGGCAGATTTTTTACGATTTTGTAAGCGAATTAGACTTATTTACTTACTTATTCTTAGACTTAAAATCTGCGCTCCTTTTATCTGGGAATCCTGCGGAAATTCTTCTGGGAACGATTTAAAACGACCACATTTAAAAAAAATCTAATTTCGATATGATTTTTCCCTGATCCATAGAACATTTAATATTAAACAATGTGTGATATTTTTTTTATCTCAGTAATTTTGCGGTAATTTATCCGGGAGCGGTTTGTAGTTCTTCGGGTGCATAAATTTTAGCTTATTCCACCACAGTTTTCTCTAAAAATATAGTACCTAGCTGCGCTACTTCGTGTCTCGGGATTCCGCAGGAATTTCAAGTCAAGCGTGGACGAACTACTAGTATAGAATACAAATACAAGTTCCAATTCAATTTCATCAATATAAACCCAGCCATTTTTGTCAAAAATTGTCGTAGCATTAAAGAAACGAATTGACGGACGTGTCGATTTTGGGTCTTGATTTTACCACATTTTTGCGTAATCCAATAAACATAAATCTTCAGGTAGAGGTTTATTTTTATCTGACGGTTCTATTGTATAGCCTAATCGAATACAGTTCTGTGTGCAGATTCCATTATCTGTGCAATCTGTTCACTCTGCCATCCATATTCATACGTGCTCGAGTTGAGTGCTCGAATGACTATATCACCAATATCATATTGGGTTAGTTATACGAGTATTCCATACGCCTGTGATGCAATTTTCTTAGTTTTACTCCGAGCAGAAAATCAAATCCGTTATACCTATATAAATAAATGTATGAACGAAACAATATATTGCGAAAAGGCAGTAAAGTACACATATACATTTGTGATGTACTTAATGATTACTAAATTTTATGAAGTTGTATTGATCACATTAGAAATGTCTCTAAGGTTTAATTCAAGAGTATAATATGTTTTTCAGATTTATTGCCTTTTTAACTGTTTGCGATTTACAGTGAAACTGCATTTTTATAACGAAGTCAGTCTTCGTTTTTAATTTAAAAGACTGAAAATCTAATAAGGTGTTTACGTTAGTAAAATCCTTATTACGATTATCATGATATAATACTAAGAATGTGCGCCTTTCGCGAATCGCTCGCATTTGGACATTTTATTATTTAAATTTTAAAACATATTTCTTATATTATAACTACTTAACATTTGCAAGCTTCGATCCAAATTTCGACGGATTTGATCTTAAAATATTGTTACGAGTTGCAGGACTCGAATTAAAATGAAATGAATTAGAATGACTATAGAGTTTATTAGAACTATACAAACACGTATAACACAGGTACACATATAATAACACGCGCAAAGTCCGTCACTAAATAGATGACTGAATGTAGTACACACGTCTTGCTTCGCTTGTGGTTATCGCTCGACTGCCTCGTCCATCAATTAAGGCATTGCTTTATACTGCGCGGATGCAATATGTCTACCCAGCCGCGTGGGCCGAATTTCCTAGAATGACACCTGGCGAATGACTGGCATAAAAGATGACACAATGGACTATTTTTCTAATCACAATTTTTAAACACAAAGTAAACAAAAGAAGTCCAAATGCCGAAAATGTAATAAAATGTGTTTCTACAGGGCTGCAGGTGTCAATTTGTCTTCGTCAGCACCTAGGTCGTAACAATATGTTCAAAAGATTTAAATGTCCAGAAGTAAAATGACACGTTACATGTGATTAAATGATATGTAGCGTTTAAGACCTTTCAAGTTTCTGTTTTTTAAACGAGCGTCATTCCTAGTCGCTATTTTCATCTTTCTGATAAAGAAGATACTATTTTCTTAATAATTGAAGAGAGGATCATTTTTATTTCACAAAGAGTTTCGATGACCTAAACGGAGGAACGGCTAAGCACTTAACGAAAAGTAAAAAACATACACGTTTATATGTAACTTCGAGATTGGTCTCGAATATTGACAATGTTCAACCAAATAGTATCTAAAGATACGTCTGTTGACTTTACTTCGAATCTAGTAGCACTCCGAAGTACTCCAAACAAACTTTTTAATTAGACTGCGAGGACAAACAAGCTGTGCCTCTTAGTTTCTCCGATATACGCAAACGCTTGTACTTATATTTTCGAATCAAATATTTCCATTTCCTTCATAAGGAAATAGATTAATGGAAATAGGTTACGTCGATTAATTACTACAATATATTTATTATAAGTATATTTTATTGTACACAGCTTAAAACTAAAACGATAGTAACAATTTAACAAGAAGAGTACAATATGCGGTCTTATCGCTATTAGCGATTTTTCCAGATAACCTTTGGACGGAAAATTACATTTGCACAGAACAAAATATGTATGTATGGTGTGTAGAAACTAATTATATCAATAGCAAGTGTTTATTAATTATTTAAACCAAAATTAAATTAAATTTGTGTTCGTAAGGCTTCCTAAACATCACAACATACATCACATGGTGGAATTCTAATAACATAAACATGCAGTGTTTGTTTTCTAAAGACGCTTTGATTAATAGTCAACAATCCAAGATTGCGTAGTGTCTAAACTTTGAGATCTTTATTGCGAGAAAACGTTATCTAATGGCAGTCTTATATAACGTTAGGATAATTTTGTCTAGGTATTGTTGTGAACAGTCAAATCAATACTGCGTGAGCCAAGACCGTTTTAAAGAATTTAAGATGAAGTGAAAATTAATTACTACAAAAAGTGGTGTAATCAAAGTGTTAATTTGGAAGTGTAAACGAGGCCAAAGTGGCGGGTTGCGGCGGCGGCGGTGACACTAACACAGAGTATGTAACAGAAGGTTCGCTTAGCGAGGATTTCTGTTTCTTCACTTATTTACAGCTATACTTGCCCTTATTAACTATAAATCTTACTATTAAGGTATTTTTAGTGCATATTTTGCTACTTAGCTTGCCCCTATCGAGTAAATAACGAATATGTTTCTTGTCATGTATTATTTAAAATAAAAGCATCCTTCGCCATATAAATACGGAGCTAGCGTTAGTATCTAGCGCTCTAGATGCGGCCTGGCTTCTTCGCTGAATATAATGTCATATATTAACGCCTTTTTCAACTTCTTAATAGTTGCTGATTGAAAATCGCCCCTTGGATTTGTCATAAAATATTTTTAGCTACACGCATGTGTACTGTGATCTCAGTTATATGCCGTCAGGCATTCGACCGCCTACAACCGAGATCGTTGTAAGAGTGCATTAACGAATTGAGTACAATCACGTCAGACTCTGTCTTGGTAAGAAAATGTCAGCATTTGGTAATAAGTGAGGCTTTTGTTAAATATTTGGAGTCAGTAAACTAGGAGACGATTGTGCATAGCGTGGTGGTGTGAGCGCAGGTCGCGCCTGCCAGGCGCCGCAATTACACAGTCCTCCGTAAATCATAAACATCAACCCCCCATTTAATCCAAATAGTCCGTCGTTAGTTGAACAGCCTGCGTCTAATTTGTCTCCTGTAACCGGAGATTAATTTATTAACATTAATTGCGTGACAATGGCTATTACGTGACTACTTCAAACTCGTACGTAATAGCTATTTATGATACTATTGCGATAAGTTGGTTTTTACAAACGAGTAGACGAATGTAAGGCCGAGATCAAGTCTACACGTGTTTGTAGAAATCAACCTCCGCACGTGTGTCATACGTTTTAATACATTTACGAGAAAACAGTACAGTAGGTAATGAAACAAACATAAATATTCCTAATATGAAGGTGACGCGCATTTTCAAATGGCGTCACGTGGGCGTGGTGTAAATTAGAAAAAAATACATCTTTTGTCTCATTTATCACTATAGAGTGAGACAAATGTACTGATTAAAAGCGCTTCCAAGGAGGTTTGAACATTCAGCTTATTTATTCTCGTAATGTGAAACTCCTTCGTGGAATTCTTATATATTTTTGATGGAAATTAAAAAACCCGCAAAGTATACGCACGGCGCTATAAAAAGGAGTGTGCGGTAAAACAGGTACTTAGGTGAGAGTACCTATTTTCCGAACGTTCCATTGTATGTGGTACGTAATTTTTAACTTTGAAGCAACGTGACAGGCTTGGTAAGTGCATTTTTTAGCAAATTTTAAATTTTTAGCATTTTTTTAGATATACAAAATTGTTACACGACATGTGAAAGTGTAAAAATGATAAAAATCACGAACCATATGTTGTTTTATGTCTTTAAGGCATTTTTTTGTAAAAAAAACTATAAAAGATTGTGAAAGTCATCATGTATTATTTTAGGTTGAACTTTAACTGCGAATAACTTTTAACTGAGTTGACTTAGCGAAAAATTATATCAGACCTTTTTTGTAGGCCGTTCAATTTCCTACAAAATTATGTATTTACTTTTACCACAGAATAACTCGTTGAGATACATCAAAATTCGAAAAAAAATATAATAATTTCCCGTGTAATTTAAATGGGAAATCGAAAATCACGATGTGACACCTCTGAAAATTAATATTAAGAGCTCAAACTTTATCAGATTTTTTTTTCGTCATCTTGGACGATAATTTCGTGGTAGCTAAAAAAAATATTAAAAGTTTTTTTTGGCCCACCCTAATAACCAATGTACAGACACGACATGTTTAGAATTGTATAATATTATAGATAGATAATGTGTCTTGAACATTATGACCTATATGGTTTTACTTTATAAATAACTAGCTGACTCGGCGAACTTCGTACCGCCTTATTCAAATAAATTAATAAACAAACAAATCGAGAAAACATGGCAAAGGGCTCATAGAATTTGAAAAATATATATAGCCTATAACCATCTACGATTAATTCCACGTCGAATGGTTGTGGTTTCATGCTGATCGGTCCAGTAGTTTTCGAGTTTACCTCGGACAAAGAAAACAAACTTTGCTTATATATATATAGATAGATAGATAGCCATAAACCATCTAGGAAAAATTTCGCATCGAATGGTGGTAGTTTCATGTCGATACGATCAGTGGTTTAAGCGTGATTGAGCCTCAAACGAACACCATTTTCATTATATATATATAGAGAAGACTAGCTGACTCGGCGAACTTCGTACCGCCTTATTCAAATAAATTAATAAACAAACAAATCGAGAAAACATGGCAAAGGGCTCATAGAATTTGAAATATATATATATAGCCTATAACCATCTACGATTAATTCCACGTCGAATGGTTGTGGTTTCATGCTGATCGGTCCAGTAGTTTTCGAGTTTACCTCGGACAAAGAAAACAAACTTTGCTTATATATATATAGATAGATAGATAGCCATAAACCATCTAGGAAAAATTTCGCATCGAATGGTGGTAGTTTCATGTCGATACGATCAGTGGTTTAAGCGTGATTGAGCCTCAAACGAACACCATTTTCATTATATATATATAGATTATTATATCTACGGTCCATCACGGAATAAATAATTCACAGAGGATACGAGACATTTTCATCGGAAAATATTTTCAAAGTGCTATCAATATGTTTCATTTAATTTGCATGAATTTTAGTCTAATGGAGAGTTTCAGCTTATACCCGTTTTTATTGCTACCTTTTAGCTTTTGTGGTTTAACGACCCAAATTCTTCCATTTGTATTTTAATATTTAATACAAAGAAGAAAAATGATGTCATATTCCTATATCATTTTTAGGGTTTCGTAGCCAATTTTACAAAAACGAAATCCCTATTCAATCGTCATCTTCGACTGTCCATCTGTCTGTGTATGTTGCAATTTTTTTTGTCGGAATTTGACAAGAAGTAATCTGTTCATTGTTACAAATTTGTGTAGTGAAATTACAAAAAAAAAGTGAAAATTAGACGGTGTTGAATTTTTAATCAATGTCTTGTTGGCAAACTAAATTTATGACAGATAATATATATCTATAGGATATGTTAATAAGCTACTGTTATAGTAATTGCTCGTATAATATGTCATAATTTAATAGATTTTGTTAGATATCGCAAAAAAATACCTATTTTGTGGCAGTATATTATAATAAATATAATATCAGCCAATAAATGTCCCACTGCTAGGCTCGCGCCTCCAATTATAGGGGGACAGGACAGTATACTCGCCACGCTTGTCCAATGCGGCTTGGCAGGTTTGACTCATCGGTTATCTCGATGTGCAGGTTGCATTATTGTGTTTTCCTTCACCGTTATTACCACGTGGTAATTGTAACAATATACACATAAGATCAGAAAACTGACTAAGTGGTGCATGCGTTCCGGCCAGGATTGAATATGTAGGTTGCTCGATTAGCAGCTAAGCGTCTGATTAAAAGTAGAACCTTATCGATTGCCGGCATAGTCGACGGTCAATGGTCAGTTGGTCAAGTATACAGCCAGTTTCCGAATTAAGTTAAACACACAAGAGAAGAAAAGGAAGGCTAGGAATACCAGGAAGCATTCGGGAGATTCTACAGCCATTTGGACTCTCAGCGTGACCTTCGTGGATCTTGTGAATTTGATTGTGTGTTTGACTAGTGCAACTAGTATTGATCGGTAAAATCGAAACAATTAGTGCTATCCGTGTTCAGAGAAACATCCGGGTTTTAGTGCTAACCTGTGTTGTTTGACTTAAACGTGCTCTTTAGTATAGTAGTGCTAATCATACCTATTGCTGTTGTAAGCGTCCATATTTAAGGGATGTTTCATTGAGTACACCACCTGCACCGTCTAATATTTATCCATTTATTATGCGAAGTTTTGTTGACGCTTACAGTATATAGTTGTATGGAATATCGTTAGTTAGATCTTGAAAAAACTTTCTTTATGACTTTTTAATGAGATAGCGCAATATTAACTTCCAAGGTCGCAAAAATTATATCCACCTCTACTTTTAAAACCTAATAATTAAGAGGAAAACTGTAGGGACACACATACCCATACGGTTATGTAAGTAAAACACTTACGTAACTGTATCGAGTGGTGTGCATCTTTCCCATTTCCCGTCCAGTAATTGTATAGAGACAGTCCGCGCCGGCACTCCGCTGTGCCCATTGGTGTACACGATAATTAATAAATCATAAAAAGAGTACACCCGAGTTTGCCTTGTATACCACTACCGGAACCCACGTTTGGCGGCACATACAATTGCCCCCACATTGCCCATAGAGCCCCACAAAAACCATGAAAAAATATTTTCGACAAAATTTTTTTGCTTAGTACCCACTGAGTAGTTTTTAAGATATGAAGTATTTTTGATTAATTGGTTTTTATGGTTCCGCAGATAAGTGATGAAAATACGAGTTTACATGAACTGTCAAGTACGTAAGTAGTGCCAATCTTTTACGTTACGGTACGGTACTATAACTGGTCTCTGTTATTTTTGCCACTTATTTAAGTAATAATACAAGTATTTTGATAAAAATATGATTTACAACTATTCTTATTATACTAATTGCAACTAATTAGCATATTCATAGATTAACGATCTTATTCATATTGAGTAAGTTTGTAGGCTTCTTTAGGCTTGGGGATACGTAATAGATATTATATCGAGCCAAAAACAATACACCAAAATTTTGTTGTATAATCGAGCTAACGACACGAATTCTGTTAATATTTCAGTGATATTTTGTCAACGATATACCGTCATTAGTCTTGTGGCTACTCGTTCTCGTATAATGTATTTAGATTTCATTATTCATCGCGTCAAACAATCAACACATGTTTTTGCGTGGGACAAAATCTGCTATTCGCTACATGTGGGGCTTACGTTTTGAACGTTTTAAATAAAGGGTGAGGGCAAAGCGTTGTTGATGGTTGTATGGAAAATTGTGCAAAATTGTCTGTGGAAAAATTACGCAGAGAAACGGCCGCGCCGGCCACATGGCGCGTCGCTTCGCCCTACATAACTGATGACTTTTCAATGGCCATTCATTCGCGGACACGCGGCCGGAGCCACCGATGCTCAGCCCGTTACTCATACGCGTGACACAAACACACACATTCGATATGACAGTGTTCATTTTACAGCCTTTTCCAAAAACGAAACTTTTTAGTTTAATTTAGGAAGATTTTAATAAAATTAGGATATCCCGCGTGACTTTACTTGCGTAAATCTACGTCTCTACACCGGGCCAGCTCGGACATAGTTTAGGGGAAATTACCCAAGATCATCATCTTTTGGCTCTCGAAAACTTTTGACCGTATAAACAAACTAACGCAATAAGAATTAAACATAGCAAATATTAATTAATTGATACCTATTTTTTATATATTATGTTATATACTGGCTTCTGCCCGCGACTTCGTTCGCGTGGAATAGTTAAAAAAAAGTAAGGTAAAAAACCCGTGATTTTGAAACATTCTTCATTAGTGTAGTATCCGCTCCTATTGCTCTTAGCGTGATGGTTTATAGCCTAAGCTTCCTCGATAAATGGGCTATCTAACACTACTACTAGATTTATTTTTTTCAAATCAGACCAGTAGTTCCTGAGATTACCGCGTTCAAGCAAAAAAAAATAAACAAACTTGCCGGCTTTATATATTATATATATAAGATAAACTCTCTCACCGATACCACACCCTGTCAAAATCTCCGCTTCTATTATGTTACGTTGCAGAGAAATTACTTTCAGCCGGTTATAAGCTGTTTAAGTAATTAAAAATTTTATAACTATCCCACGGGATAGGATAGGATAGGGGTCATGTCAGAAGCGTGCTCGTCGCGATCCCCGCTGGCCCAGAGGGCCACAATTCTGACCAGAATCCACCTGACTGCAGGGCATAATAGGGCGTCCCCCGCAGGCGACGCTCACCGATGCGCCCCCGTCGGTGTGGACTCTTGCGCATGCGGCGAAGGGGGCCGCCACCCTTCACGCAGCGCCAAACCTGGCGGGTCGAGAGGAGCAGAGTGCCGTATAGGCACGTGGAATGTGAGAGGTGGAATGAAAGATAAGATGGACGAAATGATTGATATAATGAATGAGAGAAGCCTGGATGCCTTATGTCTGACAGAGACAAAGCGGAAGGGGTGTGACGTCGATGACCTCCCCGATGGCATGCTTGCTCTGTGGTCCGGCGTGGACCTGGACAAGCGTGCAAGTGGGGGGGTAGGCGTCGTACTCTCATCCCGCTTTGTGTCTGGAGTGAAAGACTATTGTCTGGTGAACCCGAGACTTCTTTGGGTCCGTCTAAAACTGGGGATCACGCGAGTTTTTCTGGTCGCAGCTTATGCTCCCGTAAGCTCAGCGGATCCCCAAGAACTCGAGAAGTTTTGGGAGTCTGTGAGAGAAATTCTGGATCTGGCTGAAGGGAACGAAAGACTAATTATGTGTGGTGATCTTAATGGCTGGGTGGGGACCAAACGAGACGGCTTTGAGGCTGTCCTTGGACCCTATGGCGACAAGAGAGCAAACGATGCTGGTAAGCCAATCATAGACGTATGCATGGAAAGAAACTTGCTTGTGTCGAACACCTTATTCCATCATAAGGATATACACACGTATACATGGAGAATGAACGAACAGAAAAGTATGATTGATCTGATTTTAATAGATAGTCGCCTCCGAAACACAATAATGGATACAAGAGCCTACAGAGGCCCCACTCTTGGAACGGACCACTACCTGGTGATAAGCCGGTTTGTGGGCCTTTTCAAGAAGTGGAGGCACTGGCGAGAGCGTACCAATTTCGGGGAGCTTGAAAGAATAAAATGTGAAAAATTGGAAGATGTTAGTATAAGGAGTATGTATGCGCGCCTAGTCGAAGAAAGGCTTGCAAAAGCGGACTTCTCCGACTTAGATGTGAATAATGACTGGGATAGTATGAAAGAAAGTATAGTGGAAAGCGCAAAAGAAGCATGTGGATGCGCAAAGAGGCATATAACAACGAAAGGTGACGAATGGTGGGACGCGGATGTTAAATCTAGCGTAGAGAGAAAGAGAAAAGCCTGGCTGGATTATATTGCATCTTTGCATCAGAATGACAGCATGAAAGAGATGAAGAAAGAAATGTATCGCCTCTGCAAGAATGAAACCAAAGTTTTAGTGAAAGAGAAGCGTGAAAGAATAAAATTGAAAGTAGAAGAGAAGCTGACGGAGAACTTCGAGGCAAATACCAAACTCTTTTGGAGAGAGGTTAAGAAGTCTCGGGGATGTTCGTCAGCTTCCAGAATGGAAAGAATTAAATCTAAAGGAGGGGACATTCTTGCTAACCCACAAGAGGTTTTAGCGCGATGGAGTGAATATTTTAGAGAAATGTATGATAATATCCCGGATGCTGGCACCACGACTGAGTCTGTGACTGACTTCGAGGAGTCAGCATCCGAGATCACTTTGGAAGAGATCGAATGGTCGATAAGAAGTCTGAAAAATGGAAAGGCAGCAGGAATCGATAGTGTGTCTGCTGAGATGATCAAATATGGTGGCACCTGCGTCCGGGACGCTTTCCTGTCCTTATGCAACTTGTGCTGGAGGACGGGAAAGGTTCCCAACGACTGGAGGCGCGCTGTCATCGTGCCCTTGTATAAAGGCAAGGGGTCACGTATGGAGTGCGCCAGCTACAGGGCCATCAGTTTGATCAGCACAGCATCTAAAGTGTATGCGAAAATTGTTGAAAGGAGAATGAGAGTGGTATCCGATGGATTACTGTGGGATGCACAAGGAGGCTTCAGAAATGGAAGGGGATGTATGGATCAAGTTTTCTCGCTCCGCAATATCGTGGAGAAGCAGCTGGCTATGGGCCGGAAGGTTTTCTGCGGTTTTGTGGATCTAGAGAAAGCATTTGACAGGGTTGTACGGAAGGACCTCTGGGACATATTGCCCGGATATGGGATTGATGGCCACTTGCTGCGTGCTGTACAGTCCACTTACGAGGACTGTATGGCATCCGTGCGGGTGAACGGCAGCTTGTCGCCCTGGTTTTACGTCAATATTGGCGTCCGGCAGGGCTGCGTGCGGTCGGCTTTGCTGTTCATCCTATATCTGGACAATTGTCTCCAGAGATTAAGATTGATGGATGTTGGGGTGCGGATGGATGATCTAGTTGTTAGCAGCTTGCTTTATGCGGATGATGCCGTGCTTTTAGCCGAATCGCCATCAGAACTGCAAACACTAGTCACAATGATGAAAGATGATTGTCAGGCGAGAGGCTTACGTTTGAATGCGAAGAAAACAAAGGTGATGGTGTTTGAAAGAGAAACAACCAGAACGAATGCAAGGATAATGGTCGATGATGTTATGCTGGAACAAGTGAATGAGTTTGTATATCTCGGATGTGCTTTTAGCAGGGATGGAAGGTACACCGCTGATATAGAAAGAAGAGTGAATTTGGGGAATAGTGTGAATGGAGCGTTAGGTAAACTTCTAGGCGCTAAGAACCTCAGCCAGAAGGCCCAGCTTGCCATACACAACGCGGTGCTGGTACCTACGCTCACGTATGGAAGCGAGAGTTGGGTATGGAATAGAGAGCACGAAAGTAGAGTAAACGCGGTCGAGATGCGAGCACTGCGCAAAATCTGCGGAGTGACGCTCGCGGACCGCGTTCGTAATACCGAAGTAAGAAAGAGAGTTGGTCTGAAAGAGAGTGTCGGGGTGAAGGTAAGGAAAGGAATGCTCCGGTGGTTCGGGCATGTAGAAAGAATGTATGATGAAAGAATGACTAAACAGATATACAATGCAAAAGTGGATGGATGCAGAAGTCGCGGAAGGCCACGACACACCTTCCATGATCAAATTGATCATGTACTAGCAGAAGGTGATGTCAGGAGCCTTAAGAACAGACGAGCGTGCATGACAAGAACTATGAATGTCAAAGAAGCAAGTGAGGTGTGTAAGAATAAGCCTAAATGGCGCTCTGTTGTTCGTGCCTACCCCGCAAGGGACCTGGCGTGAAGTAATGTATGTATGTATGTATGTATCCCACGGGAACTCTTTACTTTTTCAGGATCAAAAGTATCCTATGTGTTGACCAAGAATATAAGCTGTCACCGTACAAAATTTCATGTAAATCGGTCCCGTCGTTTCGGAGATTAGCCGGTACAAACAGACAGACAAACAGATAAACAGACAAACAAACAAAAATTACATCCCCCTTACTCGGTTTTTAGCATTTTTTTTAATTGTACAGAACTTTTACCTCTACAATTTTATTATATGTATAGATTCTACATAATATAGGTATATATCAAATTTCATTAAGATCCGTTGGGATAGAGGTCGCGAAAATGTAACAAAAGGACATAGTAAATTCCATACATTTAATTGTATCTTTTAAGTGTAGATTTGGAAAATACCTTCTTATCTAATAAAAACTCTTAGAAGTAAAGTTGATCTAGGTTTAATCCATGTTTATTAATGTATAAGCTTTATTCAGCCTTCTGGGCAGTTTAATCATAGGCTAAGTATTCTATATATAAAATAATAACTCCAGGTAGAGTGAATAATTATAATTATTCATGCATTAAGCCTTGGGTGAATTCGTCATCAGTCAATTGATGTTCATTACTAGACGTAGGCTTCCCAGAGCTTGCAGTAGTTTGCGTTAGTTACGTGAAATTTTATTGGTTTTAGTTTAGTTTTAAATAAATATTACTATAAATTCATAATTTTTATGAAAAAACAGTTTTTTTTTCAACAAAAAAAACACCGAGTTCAATCTAAAAAGAAAAAAATATGTAATCGACTTCTTTTTACAAAATCTTGAAGTCAGTGAAAAGCAACAACAAATAAGCAAAATATAGTAATGTTTTACTTCGCACCGACTTCAAAATGTTGTAGAAATAAGTCGGTTAAATATTTATTTTTGGTTTTTAGTTTGAAGTCAGCTATGATTTTGTGATTTTTTTATTGTTTAGTTGTGCAAATACTTGCGTGATAGCACTAGAAATAATATATGTGTTAAGGAATAATGAAAATCAAATAAAACCATTAAAACGTACTTTTATTATATGTGTTAAGCGCCTTTAGAAATTGTAATAATTGTTCTTTAACAAAGGTTACTTTCGATCTCCTTGGGATTTACTTATTAGATACTGGCTTGGTGACCATAGCACCACCTCGGGAGTACACACTTATGAATAAATAAATAAATTGAAAGTCAATACACCATTCACGGAGTAGTGAACTGAGAACCTCCTCCTTTTGGAAGTCGGTTAAAAATAAACATTTACTGAGAAATATATATAAAAAGTGTTATTCATATTCACTTCAGAAGGCGATTATTAAAAACCTTTTTTAACTCTTCTCTAACGAGCCGATAAATGTTATGAATGACAAAAAAATATGGCATATTAATAATTTGCAAAACTGCAGTGTCGTATTGGAACAGGGTGATGAAACATAGGCGATTCACTCAGCCAAACACTGACGCTCAAAGCAAGAGAGAGCAACGGCCATTCACCCGCTTCGCTGCACCGTTTTTCCGCCTCTCAACCTTTAAATTGAAACAGAATTGTACACCCTGCCCGAATTGCCTTTTGCCAGAGTCAAGTCCATATACCACATTGAAAATAACCCGTGAAATTAAAATGAGAGACACATAAAAACTGCCGCAAAACAATTATAAAACGCGCAATAGATTATACTATTTCCGCAAGTAGCAACTGGTACGATCACAATTTCCTTTAGGTTAAAAATATGAAAAACTTATTTTCTATTTTGATAATTACGGTTCCAACGCCTTTGGCATTGATTATGTTGTAGAAGTTATTATTTTTTAGTAACCATAAAAAAAAAGGTTTTAGCCTTTTCAGTTACGAATCTAGGTAGACCAGACACATGTTATTCGCGTCCCAAACTCAAAGGTTCGAATCCTGGTACACTTAGGTAGTTTTACTAAATTGTAATACTATATAAATTTGATTAAATATATTTAGACCTAGTAAGGTTTTCCCCATAGATAACATTAATATGTAAGGCTTCTCAAAATTTCTGAAAATAATGGCTACATGAAACAACACATCTTTATTTTCACATTCTTGTTGTTTGTCTTAAAGGAATTGCGTTATAAACCTTCTAAGCCAAGTCTAGTCCAGTCTAGCACGTCCTCGATCATAGTGGTCAATACCTTAATTCCTATAGTAACCTGGTGTTTAAAGCAACTGCGTTTTTATCCATTTATTTTGCCTGAGTCTTACACAGGGAGCTTGTTCCACAGGGACAGGTTTTTCTGATATGAATTGCAAATTATCATAATTACTTTCTTCCGATGGTGTAAGAGACTATTGTGAGGAAACCTACTCATCGATAACAGTCACACTGTGTACAAAATGATAAATGAAACCCGTGAATCAGATCGATTCGTCGATATTTTTCTACACTGTCTGCACGTGGTAATTGTAACAAGATGCACATTACGTTAAAACTGCCTAAGTGGCGCATTATCTTCCACGATTGAACCCGGGGCTTTTGAGTTGAAGACGTGAATACGCCAACCACAAAGCTACCACAACTTGTTATGTAGTTCATACATCTTCATAGTTCGCTGTAGTCACTATGAAGTAAAGTAAATCGTTATTCAAAGGTGCTAAGCAGTGGGGAATGGTGTGTAGTCGACGACGTGGTGTTCCCTCGAGACCCGGACGCACTTGAGAGTCTTTTGATAAATATTTTATGATCCTTTCGACTCCAGGTAGAGCACATAACTTGCTATATTGCTTGTATAGATTAATATAGTTTTTCTTATGTTTCCTTTAGCGTGGTCCTCATTGATATTCATATCGTCTCTTTGTACGAGACACATCAAAAAATCTTATGTGAATATAATATTAATATTCGTTGAATAAATAGAAAAAGGTAATGTATTGATATGAATCCAACTGTGTAGTATATTATTCCAAAAAGCTTATCCGCATCTCTAGGATCTAATAAGATAAGACGTCAAACATCTTTTGAAATAATTCATAAAACATAATAATGTTTAATAAGTTATTTTAAAATATTAAAGGAAATTTGAAATTGAGGATGCACTTTAAGGCAGGCTAAGAAATAAACCCACTTTTGAAATTTAACAGCAACAGGGGTTTGAAAG
This sequence comes from Dendrolimus pini, assembly GCA_949752895.1. Classification (NCBI taxonomy): domain Eukaryota; kingdom Metazoa; phylum Arthropoda; class Insecta; order Lepidoptera; family Lasiocampidae; genus Dendrolimus; species Dendrolimus pini. The sequence continues at coordinate 13,483,572 of OX457126.1, forward strand.
TTGAATCATATAAGATAGATAGATAAAACTATTTTGTATATTAAAGCATAGAACGACAAAAGAACAGAGGCATAGATATTATAACGGGGTTCTTTTCGCTAAACAAATAATCTCTTCCAGACTAAGCTAGGTAAATAGGTAGTGACAGTGGTGTAGTTTATTGATAATGACAGTTTATTAACAGTACACACAACATATAAACACAACCTAGTAACCAATATTTTGGCAAAACAGGACACCCTTATGATATGGTCACGTCCGTTCTAGCGTCTGCCCATTTGCCCATTTGTATTACAGTCTTAAAACTGAATTATAGTGTTTAATATTTAAGATCAAAATGTTCATTGTTTTGGTAAAGAAATATCTTTAAAATAATAAAACCTTCGTTAAAAGTGTTAATCTTATTTTCTATACTAAAAAGCGGAAAGAGAATCGTCTGTGACGCCCTCTGTCCAAGAGTAGAAATATAATATTTTTACTGAGAGACTCGTATGTAATATTTTATTCTACTTCCATGATTCCGTTTACGTTATTCGTATTACAAGATATATTGATGAAACTATAAATAAGTTAATTATACCCAGAATAGGTAGTAGACAATAAATGTTTAGATGATAAAACTTTCAAGGCTCAAGAAAAAATGACAATACTCACTAATGTTATATAACATATAAGAAACTTGTTTTCGGTGCGATCCAACTAACTGTTAAATAAATTAGATAAGACGGGATACAAGCCGATGGAGGCACTTAGCAACTTTCTGCTGTTGTCAACACTTTTATGTGTGTATTGAGTTGACCCATTACGCTGAATCAGATCGTTAGTGCAGAAGCACACATGAGCTGAATTCCCTTTCATATTGATATTTAGGGTTCATGCTGGTGTTTGTGTAATATTTAGTGTTGTCATCATTTTATACCTAACTAGCTTCTGCCCAGCTAATTCTCACAGCTAATTTTTACACTTAAACTCTGTGCTATTTTTTATCCCGGAAATCCCACGGGAATTTTTTCGGAAGCAGTTTGAGTTGGTCGGGAGCATAAAAATTAGCTTATTCCAACACAGTTTTCACTTATGGGTGAGTTTGTGCATGAAAGTGTGTGTATGTGTGTGTTAAGTAATACACAAACCATAGCTTACATTCTTTATCAAATACTGTGGTATTTTGTACCCCAGAAATTTCAAGTCAAGCGTGGATGAAGTCGCTGGCATATCCTAGTTATATTATAAAGTTATCAACGTTAATGTAAATTGATGTATATTCTGCTACGTAATGCCCAAGATCACATCCGATCAATCCGACAAGTATTGTATAAATCAGTTTTAAGATATATTAAAACTTATTGTGGCTTTTGTACCCAACAAAATAATACTATATTTTTTTAATGGTATGGTACTAACATTTCACTTTAACCTACATATGAAAATATCTTAAATAAATTTTAAAAATCGGACACACACCTTATATTGTTTAGCTAAGTTATATACAACGCACAAACGTGATGTCGATCTCGTTATATACAGGTCAGATCATATAACAGAAAATTCTTTACACATATTCTGTCACGAATCTAACTTAGAACCTTACCTCTTATTAGGACTAACTCTTCAAGGCTTCGATTATAACAACCGTATTACAATAGCCGATTTTACAATCGTCAGATAAAAGTTATCAGTCGAATAAATTATAACACGAGTGAATTTAAAAATGAAACATTTCAACGGTTTTACACTTGCAACAAACATTTTTAATTTTACCATATTATACTTTGGTCTATGAGTAAGTTTTATTTGGTGGTTGAAAAATCGGCCCTTAAACTATAATTTGATAATAATAATATTATAACTGAACTATAATAATATTTATAAGATAATAAATACATGGTGGGATGCTGCGAAAGTTTTAATAACTATACGGATTGGATTCAGTGTCAGGAAGGAACGCAGATAGCGTCGGCGGAGTTGGAAGGAAATATTAGATGGATCGGGCCACGAATACAAATATGGGGAGATAGCGAAATCGGATTTGCCAGTAGTCCCAGACGTGTCGTATTATCGGTATCTTTTTGTGATACATATCGTATTTTAATAAGACAAGCCCCAAAACATATTCGTTTCCGCCCTGTCCACTATACATCAATCATAACTTTGGGTAGCTTTACAATAGAGTTTCGGGCCTGTATCGAAATAAAAAACTTGGAATGATTTTGTGAGCATGGATGGGTAAATGTATTTATTATTATGCATAGTAATCTTGTTTGGATGGTACTTGGCTTGTGAGTATGTCCTTAAAACAGTAATTGACAACAACAAAGTAAACATAGGCTAAGTACCTATTGGACCACGCACAGTAAAGTGTAAAGTAGTTTCTTGGTGCTAACGAATGTCAACTGCCATTGTCATTTGCATATGAAATCCTTAAAAAAGCGTAATCTATACAAATACATATAATAAAACTGTAGAGGTCTAATTTTTGTACAATGAAAAAAATTGCTAAAAACCGAGTCTGGGGGATGTAAGAAGTGAAATAGAAGTAATTTAGATTTTTTCTAATTTTTTGTTCCTCTGTTTGTCGGTTTTTATGTTTGTCTGTCTGTTTGTATCGGCTAATCTCCGAAACGACTGGACCGATTTAAATGAATTTTTATATGGTGGTAGTTAATATCCCTGGTCAACATATTATTGATCCCGAAAAATTAGAGTTCCCGTAGGATAGTTAAAAAATCGCACCACGCGGACGAAGTCGCGGGCAGAGGCTAGTGAGAAATAAACATCTTTATCGATGCAAAGCTAATTATATTTATTTTAATTTAGCGTCCTCCTCTTTCTTAGCCAGTATGATTAAGATCCTATATCCGGCGACAGCTCTTGAATTATCTTATACTAATATATAAAGCTGAAGAGTTTGTTTGTTTATTTGCTTGAACGCGCTAATCTCAGGAATTACGTGTCTGATTTGAAAAATTCTTTCAGTGTTAGATAGCCCATTTATCGAGGAAGGCTCGTGATATATTATCACGCTAAAATAAATAGGAGCGGAGCACCAATGAAGAATATTTCAAAATCGGGGTTTTTTTAACGATTCTACGCGGGCAGAAGCTACTTTCAAATAAAATGTATTCTGTATTCATTAATTACATCTACAGTGCATAATTATGTATAAAATTATACACCCACTTTTTATTTAGAGCAATTATAATAAAATGAAGTGGATATATAAATATATCAACTTTTATTATAGATTTAGATTATAGATATAGATTATTTTAGATTTATATATATATATATATATATATATATATATAAATCTAAAATAATCTGTAGTAGAATGAAGGAAACTTAACTTATATTGTATTCTATCTATAATCCCTTAAAAGTAGAATACTGAATGTAAGTCATCGTAGTCAATGGGTAAGGTTTGCCCAGAAGGCTGGCTACGTCACCTCGCTGGATCGCCATAATGATCGGTTGTCCGAGGCAAGTACTAACCCTCTGATCAAACTGAAAAAATAACAAACATGCGAGATAGAGTAACATACGCGTTTAAAATATCAGTACGCAATTCAGTATGAAAATTACAACGACATGTATTGGTCAAGTACTTCAACAATTAAGTTAATAAAAAATAGAAGGAATGTTCACTGGCAATGACGATTTGGCACCGGCCAGGCATACGAGAGCCCCTGTGGCCGGCCACGGCGGGCGCGCCGCCGTGGATTGTTCTCGCACTAATTAAATCTCGCCGGCGACAACGCGGTTTCAAACCGACAGCCTCTTAATTATTGCTCCGACTCTTAACATCTGTCTTAATGTCACTTCCCATTTAATTCAGAAATTCTTCAGCTTCCGGTATGTTCCAAATGTTAATTTCTTTGGATGCAATCTTAGTTATTACAGTTGCGGCGTTTAAATGTACTATACCATTTTAGTCAAAGACGTTTTTCCTTTTTTAATTTACTATCTTTAGCTGTATGAAGAGTATATCGAGATTACTGGTGTATGATACCTGCTAATCCGACTTAGGTAAACGTGGAGGATATATAGCACGTTATAGCTGCTGAAAAGCAGCTGTGGGGAACTTTATGTAACTCGATGTTATTACATAATGTTACGTGATAAAAAATAGACAGATCAATTTTTGTGGTTTACCATTACAGAAAACTTACAGGCTAGGATTATGTAATATGTACGTACAGAAAATACAATATCATATTATATTTTAAACTACTGTTAATAACTTTTGTTCCAAGTAGTACTATTATTTGTACTATTGTAAGATTTGTGGGTAACTGTGTTTACTAATCGGATATAAATTCGAGCGGGCGTAGTAACGAAAGATGATTCTCATTTCAATTTTGGTCGGGTGCATAAGACATAGTAGCTCTCAAGAGTGGCTAATTATTGTGCGAGGATCATAACTTATAACTGACCGTACTTAGAACATTTTTCGTTCTGAATTTAATTAAATCAGTTCTCAAAGTTGTTCGTGTTTCGTTATATAGTATTATCTATGGTTATATAATTAAATCTCGCACTAATACTACCTACATATTATAAATTCCAAAAATGTATTGGTATACAAAATAGTCCATCTTAAGTTCAGTTCCAAAGGTATGGCAAGTATTATATAGGCAGAAGAATTATTTAGCAAAAGTAACAACATTACATAAACAATTGAGTGTAGATACCTACTTTCCAATATAATACTTGAAATGCCAATTTTCGCAAACCTATTTCAGATCTGTAGATAAAAAGCTTGTAAGGCAAATAGAAAACATCGAAAAGTTTTTAATTATCTTACTGGTATACAAATTGGTTTCCGAAGCTACAAAAGAAGCATACGCTGGCTCCTCCCGGGCAGGCCGAGGGCCGAATACAAATTAAGAGGCAGACTTCGTTCTTACAAAACTAGCTAATGTGCGCACGGTCTGGATTTCTGATAGTTTTCAAAGCGAACTTTTCGTGAAAGCCAATCGTGCAGTTTTGATGGCCATGAAATGTCTTTACAAAACATGTTTTATATTTCTTTTCAGACTTGTCAATTAACGATTGAGTTCGAGTAAGTTGGTAGGTTTCTTTAAGAACCTTAAAGAAGCCTAAACTTATTCTAGTTGAATATGAATAAGTCCGTGAAAATTTTACAGACAGCGCTATGTATTTTCAAAACCTAGCATCCGACATTTTTTATCGATTGTTTTGGTATTGTTCGTCTTGTCTCTGCTACACTTACACTGTAACTATAACTAACGCACTAATAAAGGCATTACGCAAATGTAGCCAAGGTTTTTTAATACAATTATTGAGATGTGAAATTGTTAATGACGTTTAGCATTAACCGATAATTTACATATATATCACCTACATACAATATTATAGGCATACCTACCTATACTTAATTTTCGCTTAAGTAAGTAGTTAATCGTTTTATGTGTTATTTTTAACGCTATAAATTAGACACATTTGGTCACAGTTACTAACACTAACAATAACGTGAAGCAGAGGCATTATAAAAAAGAAACAGGATTTGCCAATGTATTGTGCTTGTCATATAAAAAGTATGTCACAACATCACTCACATATTGTTAAAGTTCGTAACACATTATTTGTTCTGTGTAAAATTTCTTGCGAACCACTTGCTAGGTTTTAGTTTTTCACAGCTGCTGTATGATTTATGTTCGGTTCCTATATCTTGCTATCATTCACTTCCCTTACCATCGGTTGAATTTTGAAGTTTCTTGTATGGACCTTATGTCAAATTTTAATCTATAGTAAGGCAAATGAACGGTCGGTAAAATATAGGCCGGCCATTAGTAATTTAAGCTATTGTGCTCCTAGTTCACTAAAATACGGAGGTCTCGGGTTCATTTCCTGATTGAGTTAATATTGCAAACGGACTTCCAGTTCTTTTAAAATGCTCCGAGTGTTTTGTCCTTTATTACCTATGACATAAGTGTAACTTGATTAGCTTGGGAATCTACAACACGTATGTTTGTTGATGTTTAAAAACATTAAAGATCCTTTACATTTTCAGACTTAAAATACATCTGTTAGGAATTGAAAATCATATTAGTTATTCGGTATTAGAACTCTTGATTGTCTTTATTTTTTTACTGTTTAGTATGATGAAGAGTATTTCTAATTAGAAGTTACTTGAGCAAAGCCGGAGCAGGCTGCGTCGAACGCTTCCTTAATTATTTATGCGCTGCAGGCTGAATAAGGAACACACTCTTGGTTCACTGCGCCAAAATTAAACTCGGATTAAAAAAGATAGGATAGCTTAAAGTATATTTTCAAAGGATTTTTATCTTTTATGGAAATCGAAAGGAGGAACCGGCTCGCTAAATATTGCTGATGCAATGAGCAACGGTAACTACTTACCACTAGGTGGACCGTTTGTATATATTCGTAAGCATAAAAAAATATTTCTTTTCAAAATATTTGTCTAGTCATATAGTAGGTACGTACATAACTAATAGGTTTTCACGCTGGGTCGATATATCTTTCGATCTATCTTCTATTATATAATAAATCTGTACCTAAATGGTTTGAGTTTGTAAAATGTTTCTGTGTGTAAAAAAGTGAAAAAATCAGAGGGATAATTCAGAAAAGGAGATTTCGAAAATGAAATTTCTAGAATTTTGTCTATCACAGCATCACTTGAAAACTACTAAACGAATTGAAATGAAATTCAATACAGAGGTAGCTTACTTATATCTCGGCTAGTAATTTAGAATACCTTTGAATCCCAATAAATAATATCGGGGATATCCGTGGGATGACAAAAATGGCGCTGCGGTAGCAATCGTGTTCTTCAATGCACTAACAAATACCTACGTTGTCATAAACAACATTCATTGTATTACTTCAAATCAGGTTAGCTTCGACTCACCTCTATGTTTTGCTGGGCAGTTCAGCCTACCTAGACTATATTGAATTAGTTTCTTTGCTATTAGTATTTGTAAAAAACTGAATTAAGTTTTTATACAAGTAATATAAAAATAAAGATAAAACGTAGCCTAAATTGACCCTGCTATTGAAGTATATAATTACAAAATTGCATTAGAATTGGTGCATTCATGTGCTCACGTGGACTTACAATCTGTATCTCGAAGAAGATTTCCTTTTTATTTTTGGGGTTAAAAATCTGTGTAAATGTTCGTACTTCATCCCTCTTATAACGTTTCAAGTTAACATATATTTTTATTTATTGTGTTGACTTTGGCATATAAACGTGTTCTTTCCTTCTGTGTAAGTATATACAGTTAGTTTCTATATTTTTTTTATCAAACATACAATTAAAATCATTATCACGTTTAAAACTATAAATTAGTATCAATATAAACCTACTAACAAGTAAATAATCGTATATGAATACATTATCCATTATTTAAATGGGATCGGAAACCTCTTTACCTGAAACCCGTATTTCCTTAATTCGAATACGGGGATTTAAATCTGCTGTGTGCGTGCTTTAGGTATACTTATACTTAGATGATTTTTCGGCTGTCCGACTGCGTCAATAGGGCAGGAGGGTGCGTCGCCAACCAAACGGAATTGGGACGACTCTAAATCCATATTCGATCAGTAGGATCTACGCTGAGCCGATCTGACAAGCTGCCGATCTGTTTTGCATTTATATAAACAGCTCT